>JAQGBW010000340.1:0-46182 GCA_034698625.1 Julus scanicus | reverse complement strand
CCTAGGTTTCAAGATGGTCCCAAGGGCGTCACCTAGGGTTGTTTTTGCTGTCAGATTTCCTGGGATTGAATTTGTTGTTGATTTCACTGGTATTATCTTTTTTGCATTAGTAATGTCACTTCGTTGTAATTGTTCGGCATATGATGTGAGAAGTGGTTCTGGAAACTTCTGTGTTGATGTCCGTTGGCTAACTTCAATTTTTCCGTTGTTGGTATTCATTGTTTTAGGGTTTGTGTGGCATGCTAGACTTGTCAAATTGTCAATTTTGGCACATAGGTCGTTCATCATTGTAATGTATTTGCTGTTAGGCCTATCGTTGTCAAGGTGAACCGCGTTGTTATTGACATTGTTAAGGATTGCACCGAACCCCATAGTACGTACCCGGTCGATCCAGTTCACGCATTCCTTCATTATTAATAGTCCCGAATTTATGTCCGTTCTTTGCTCCAATGTAGAAGATTTAGTAGTGTGCATTGATTTAAAATTTGTATCGAGCTTCTCAACGATTCTCGATAATTCCAGAGTACAAGGAATGACCGGGAATTCCGATGTCGTAATCTCGTCCTTCGACATGATTGGTGATTGAGGAGCGTCGGGAAAACACGTCCTGTCAGCTCGAGTGTCGCGTGTCGGTGTTATGTTACCATTTCGTGAATTATTAAAAAGGAAACAATTGGCGGTGCGTTAGATTCGTGTAATAAACACATTGGTAATAGTGTAACATTACCAAACTTGTGCCAATAATCTAATATTGCGTGGAATTGTGACAAGGTACACGGTATAACAAATGAGTGATGTAAGATTAATTAACAACTTTTTTTATTTGCATTTGTTGGTATGTAGTTTTGTAAATTATGCCTCACTTGTGCATTCGGAACAAAAAGTGTTTGTTTCATCTAAAAATGACAATTTTTTAGTTTTTTTGTCAAGACATAAATTTACAATTGAAAACAGCAAATTTAACATTACAAAAATGCATTAGTTTTCTTTTTTGTTCACCTTAAAATCAGAACCATTTAATATATGCTTTAATTTCTGTATTTTTTTAAAAAAATCAATAAGGAATGTTACATTTTGTACGGAATTTGTTGACAAACTATTAAGTAGCTCTCCAATGATAACTAAGTTTACATAAGTAATGGTGTTTTTGTATAGATCAAGGTACACAAATCTAAAGGTTTTTATCCAGGAACATTTTCAAGAAAAATAGGAAACCGAATCTCATGTGAACTACCTATTGATCTACGTACGTATATATCGGTTTCCTTTATTAAAGATACTAACGAGAACTATTATTAAGAATTAGGAACAGAATTTATACCTTGTTTTCATGTCTAGACATGGCTATTTTGGATTTCGTTATTGAGATTTTAAATTTTAGTATTTTTTTATTTATTTATTTTTTTTTTTCATAAATATCCACTGTGCAGATTGAATTTGTATTTTAACTTCGATTGTGAAAATGTGCACCAGTTTTCCAACAGACATTAAATGAAAATGTAAATTCTCATTCGATTTTACATCGATTCTCTGTAACCTGCCTTGAACATTTTAAACAAAAAGGTCTGAAGCAAAACCAGAAATATTACGACATGGATGATTTTGACTTGGTTCTCTCTGAGTGAAAATACGATTGATCAACTTTGAATGTTACAAATTTGAAATTAAAATTTGGAAGTTTTATTCTTATGAAGATATTTAAGTTAGGAATTAAAATGATGAAAGTGTTATTTTCTCTGAAACATTATATTCTAAAATATTAATCGAAGATATTTTCTCGTGTAATTAATAAATGTGAGAACCATTTTAGAAGATATTTACATCAACATTAATCATTAAGTAGGGAAGGGCAATGGTGAATTCCACTTTTTCATTAATAAGTTTATAATTGAAGAAGACAAATTGATATCTTAACATATTATTTGCCTATTAAAAAATAAAGTATAAGGTATACTACATGTTAACGCTAGGATCTTTCATCCCGATTAATATATGCAAATTGAAGAAGGTTATCTATTCAACTTCAGCTCACAAATTTAGAGCCGTCATGTTTACATCTATAACTCATTAAAATCAGAGTCAAGATTAAATGATGTTTAATTGACTTTTAATTACAGGACTAATGGGTCTCCCACGTATACAATACACACTGAAAACAACATGTTTGCTCTGGAAATTTACACAAGCACGCCTTTTAGCCGTTTTGAGCATTTCTAAATATCAATAACTTAATTACAAAAGCAACCTTTAGCTCCATTAGAACTAAAATAGTGGTGTAGTATCCCATACAAAAAAAACTCATCTGCATTGGGCAAAAAAAATCCTTCATTTCTTAATAATTATAATGTCAATCCTTTCGAGAGTTTTTTTCGTATTTGAATTTTACGAAACATTAATTCGTAATGGAAGGTAACATCAGAGCACACTTGCTCTTACATAATTTTTGCAGAGTAGCTTAAGAAGTGAATTTTCGATAAGGAAGTAGTAAGAATCCATCAAAAAATAATACAAAAATAAAAGGTGCTCCCGGCTTATAAATGACAGCTTCCGTGTCATTCCGTTCATATGGGAAACCCATTGAAGTTCTTGGTTGTCACAAATGATTTAGATCTTATAAAATTAATTTGACTATTGAAACATCAAAAGAAAAAACTAATGAAACTGATTTTAATTTTCAATTTAGAAACTGATAGTTTTATTAGGTACATAAATTTGAAATGTAAATCCTGCAGAGGGATGTCATATATTCCCAGAGGTTGAAATTCAACAGAAGTAAAAGTAACATTTCATTTCTTTAGAATTTATCTAATTCTTGCCATAAAGAAGATATCCCCAGATTTTAAATATTTTCAGTTTGCAGATTTTTTATATTTATCCAACTTTACTTTGAAAATAAAGCTGATAGGAATTACTGTATGTTTAATTTCAAATATTTACTCACCAGGGATGGGGCCTAGCTTTATCTAGTGGTTTTTTTTTTACCATATATGGTTAGCATCCCTGTATAGTCGAATGGAATTTACCTAAATCAATGCATAGGAGGCTCTTGATTAAGCACCACCTAAACAACTAACCAATATTGACTTTACTTTTTCTTGCTTTACTAAACACGCTTTAAACTGCATTTAATGTGAATTTGTTTTATTTTGTTACCCAACATTAGGGGTGATCTCGTCGTACTAGCTCCATGGTGCAATGAATGGCAATTGAAGTTGAATAAGGTGAAATATATATGCGCAATGGTACGCTTCTATCATAAACGGAATACCTGCCAACCTGAGTATTTTCTGGGTAGTATTAAACTCGCTCTCGTTGAAATTGTCAAGTATCTGGGGGTTTATACACTTGCGTGCAAAAAAATCGACTCACCTGCATGAAACAAGTAAAAATTTGTTTTTTTTTCAGCAAATAAATGTCCGATTTAAAATCGGAAAAATGTGTTTTGTAGACAATTTATTCCGGTTTATTATTCGCCTAGTATGAAAAGAATTTCTGCTGAATTTCTCTGGAGAATAGCCTGCCACTCGTGCGGCTACTTCTAGTGGAGCGGTCATTTTATCGAGAAATCGTTAATTAACACTATGTCTGGATATGTGCCCATTAAGCTCGGATAATCAAAATTGCATTCACCAGGGTGAGGACTCGACGCGAAAAGATATCTATGGGGTTATATATGAGATTAACTTTCTTGTAATTCACATCTTGTTTCCCATATTTTAAGGCCTAATGACCACTTTAGAAGTGGACGTAATCACTCAAATCCTTTAACTGAGCTTCGTGCCAAGACTGATGCTTACTATTGCTCCTTTTTGCATGAGGTTAGACGATGAAATAGCCAGCCTTCCTGGCGAATGTCCAAATTTAGTAAAAATTTAATCAAACAATGATGTCCAAGTCGCTACTGACGTAGAAGCATTCTCCTGAATCGAGTACGACCTCTCCTACCAAATTTAATTTATTTGCCGACTGTGCTAAGGGGAGTTGAGGAATTGTAGCTTTGTCAAAACAGGAGTAGGCTTTGGATACTCATAAACTACGCCAAACAATTCAGATAAGTTTACTTTTGGTTGTTTTCCTACTTTTCACAGCGCATTCGACGTAAATGAAGATGCCATTTTGTTATTGACCATCTTGTTTACAAGCAACTGGGTTGTCCAATTTCCATTTGTGTTATATGGTGTATTGTCCAAATTTATGAAAAGGTTTCTGATTGCAATTCAGGAGAAAAACAAGATATCCATCCGAGTCAAAGCAACTTGATGCATACGTACTGTATATCACATTGTGAAAGAAAGTAAAATTTCATATTTCGTATTCTAGTTTCAATGCAACTTTTCAAAATGTAACTTGGTCAACCTTGTAAATAGATTAAAGGTGTCTATTCTTGCCTCTTTGTAATGTCAGTATGCCTTGCCTCATTTTTTGTAAAAAGTTTTTTCGAGAAAATTTTAACGGATACTGTTCAATAAAATATACGAGTATTTATACGACTAGGAACATTGACGTAATATATTTTGCATTGAAAAATTTCAAAAAATCGGGAGTGTAGCGGTAAGTAATAATTTTTAGAAATTTTAATCCTTCCAGGCAAGGCATTTTTTATTTCAAATAAAAAATGGAAACATTTTAGCAAATTAAAGTAAAGCATGGCTAACGTTGCAATACATACATTTTTTCGAGATTTTATAAATTTTTCATAATTTGCTAACCTTTTAAAGCAAAACTGTCATTTCTTAGTGAGTGAAACTAATTTATTGCTCAATTGTTTTAATAAATGTAAAGCCGGCTCTCCACCAAGACGTACATGTACGTATAAACGCGTTTTTACAAACACATGCAAAAAAGTTTGCCCTACAGGTTTGTTTCAGCCGCCATTTTTTAAATATATGTAAATATCAAAATTGTACAGCTATATATTAAAGACATTTAATAAGTGCACAATTTTGATATGTACCTATATTTCAAAATGGCGGCTGAAACAAACCCGGAGGGAAATTTTTTTTGCTATGTGTGTAAATACTTGTATATACGTACATGTACGTCTTGATGGAGAGCCGGCTTTAGAAATTTGCATTTGTGTTAACTTTTTAAAGATAAGTTTACTCTGTAATAATATGAGGAAAATAACTCTAAAAGCTGTTCAAGAATGGAGCAAAAACGTTCAACCCAGGAAAACACGAATGCATTCCGACCCTTATATTACTTAGATAAGTTTACATATAAGAATTTTTCATTTAGAATATGTATACAGCATTTATTTGCAAACTAAACAATTTAATCAAAATTGTATGGTAGACGTAGTGGAAGATCTTTAAATTAATTATGCGGAATTAGATTAAAATTTAAATATACACGAGTTAATATATATATTAAAAAGGATGGCATGCACTTAGACATTTCTGAACATTTCAGATTTTTACAGATGAATTCATGCTTGATTCTTAGCCACCTCCAAATACAACTTTATAAGCAATTTTACAGAGTACGAAAATGCATATTAAATTATCGCATTTTATTTGTTGATGATAATTAAATTTCCTTAATGATGTATTTTTAGTTTTCACAACAAAATCTGCTAAGTTCATAAATAAAGCAGGTATGCCACTGTGTATGTACGTATTGTGGGTCATGTACATATATATTGTGTGGTTAAGAGTAAATTAAAGAGAAATAGAAGACCGATCACGGTTCGACAACATGGATTATTATAGATACGCAGAATCCTGATCAATCCGAACCCCGTTAATCCGAAAATGAATTAAAGAAAAAAAAATGAAAACTGTAATATTAGTAAAGGAAAAAACGTTTTATACGTTTCCAAAAACATACTTTTAGAAAGTATAAAAGCATGAATAAAAATCCCAAATTAATTAAAAATTAACGAATTACTGTTACACAAAACACCATGCTTAATTGTGTAATGCGCCACAAGTGTATTACCCCATCCTCCAAACTTTTAAAGTGACTTTTTAAGGAAAAAAAATGAGTCGTTACCAAGCCAACCGCGACAGAAATATTGTTCCACTCACTTCAGGCAAAAATATAAAACATGCGAACCCTAAGTTCAAACTACATGTATGCCGTTTGGTAATTATGATCGAATATTTTCCCCTGGCCTCAACAATCTAAATCTATCATTATTTTTTTTATTTATGTTAACGGCATATCAGTTAGATATGACATTGGTTAACTTGAAAATTAAAATACATTTGATTAACTTACCAGAAGTTTCCAGTCGAGTTTTTATACTCTCCGTTTCCACTATCCGTCCTAAAAGCAAGGGCAATATTTAGCCAGACGTTGAAATTTCCAACCTCTTGCTGCTAAAGATCATTGAGGAATGCCAGTACATACTTCCGTTTCTCGCACATGCAAAATTGAAGCCGCCTTCCTTACAACATAAAGCCTCTCGATCAAGGTGCGGGGTTCGCTACCCTGTCGAGGTCGATGAGAATTTTTAAGGATGGGAGAAATTCCTTAAGTGGCGGTTCTTTCGGATGAGACTTTAAACCGAGGTCCGGTGTTGACTGTTGCACGTTAAAGACCCCTCGAGAGGGGGTGGAAGTACCCCCTCGTAAGCGTCAAGGCAGAAAGGAACAACATGAAATGTGTAAAACTCAATTAACATTATTCACAAATTACATGCAAATGTCATTATCTAACAATAGATCACACATTTCACAAATGAATAAATTATCACACAATCAAGCTAGTATTCAAAAGCACGCCCTATGGGAAGTGATGGATTAATGGTTGGTTAATATTCATAGATAATAGTACGTTTAAATTGAAATACACTCACATGGGCAAACGTGCAGCATTATTTCGTAATTCAAATGCACTTCAAAATATCATTCTAATACATGGACTGCCTATATATACGTTGTTCCAGAGATGGTTATTCAGGGTGTTCAGTACATGTGTTGGAAAAAATTCAAGTATATTACTAGGATTCCAACTTCCAAGGCTCATTCCTTACATTTTTAAGTATCAGTCGCAAGAATAATTATTCCAGTATTTCCAGATAATTTAATTCATAGTTATTTTCCTATTACTTTTTTATACTATTATTTTTTGTTTTGTTTTTTATGTGGGGGAGGGGGACGAGAGAGAAGGGGTGGACTATTTGTTTTTCATTTAACGTTACATAGTATACGAAATTAAATACTTTTAGTATATTCGCCATTGAACCCGCTTTATGTGTCTTTTCGCTAATCTGAAGCATTATGTAATATCATTACTTCTGCAAACAAGTCTCTGGGTTGGATAAATAATTTAGTTATTTGGATCCGGTACAACTATAGTTACAAAAAATGTAATACACTTCGTAAAAACTAGACAGTAAATACCAAGATAACTTACAAAATAAACAGTACTGTAATGAACCTTGGGTAAGGGAGTCTCCAAAAGCAATTTAAGCGGTTCTTCTATTTTGGATAATTCTTGTAAAAAAATAAAAATAAATAAATCGAGGCTGGAATAACCTGCCAAAGATAATTCGCCTACCATCATGTCCTCCTTGTTCCTGTAACCTGAATATAAAGAAAACATTGACGTCATATTGAAACTGCAAGATACATTCCTACTGTATAGAGACCGATTTACTTGGCAGTTATAAACAGCGCCACGCTGCGTCCAATATTTGATTCGACTAGATTAATTAATGAAATTGACCAATGGCATTTCTAGAATGCAAAAACTCGATAAACTTGAAGTACCTAAGGTTCACGGCCAAATTTAAAAGAATGTATTGATTCCCCGCCAATGCAAGATCTTGGGCGCTTTTTGACGTACTTTATTGTGTGGACTCGCAATAGTCAACAAATATTTAAAAAGAATTATCTGACTTTTAATCTGTACAAAACATGCAATAAAACTTCAATGTGATTTTCACATTTTTTTTACAAAATTACAAACAAACAATCAAAACGTCAATATCAAGAAGCGCTTTTTAACATATAATCGTATAAGAACCATAAATCAGTAGTTTATGTATTTTATATCAACCACTACAACATATTTTAGATTTTCAATGTTGTGCATGTATTAACTTTAAGAAAACGTTATGGTAAAACTTAAAAATATCCTCTTTTGGGAATACATTATACGACTATAAACTGAAGTGCCGGATTTCCAGCATAACAGTGAATTTTAGAGCCAGTCATAAGCCTATTGTCATTTACGCGTGTAAATCGCACCAATCAATCGGATCCTTGTCCTGTGTTCGTAAAAGTTCGTTTGTCTTTGAAAAGTGTTGACATCCAATAAATCCACGATGCACTGAAAGTGGAGACGGATGAGCGCAGCACAGGACGTGATGGCGAGACTTAGAACAAAAATGAAATCAGAGAATTAATGGTTTAAGAAAAACCGAAATGCAGGTAATGGGCTCAAAGGAGGATCAGCCTTGCACTCCAAATTTAAAAATAATAGCAATACATCATAACAACACCAGTACTGAATCTACAATAAAATTTTAGGAAGGGATTTGACACAATATTGATAAAAAGTAATGATGCGAGGTATTGTTTTCTCAGACTTCTTGGGTGGGCCACAAATCCCCCTCCCCAGTTCGAAAGCCTCATTATGCAAACTACTTTACAATTGGTTCCCCTCACATGTATAGGCTGGTGACGCCAGCTGATGATGGTGTTTTGGGGCCCTTGAAAAAAAGTCAGCAAAATTCCTTCAAAATCGGTCAAAAATGGTTTCAATACATCACAACGATGAAATGAACAGGGGTTTGGGAAGGAGGTCAATTTCTGAATGAATTTGGGTACGTTATTCTTGAATAGCTGTGCCCCCAAACAACCATCATTTGCCCATCAACAAATGACATCCGGGAAAGGTGGGGGAAGGGAATGCAAGTTTTTGGACGTTGCTGGACAAAGGAAAGGGAAGGAGAGGGGGAGGAGGAGAATATTCCTAGCAACTAAGAATATTCAATACATCTGTACAATAATTTAAACAAAAATTCACTTCAATTTGGGACGTCCAAAAAAAAATAGGGGGTGGGGCTATTGATAACACCGAGAAAGGTGGGGTTGAAAAATCCACCAAAAATGCCAGACGTCCTTTGTGGATAGCCCCTAAAGCATTTGGTGGATTGGACGCCCGAAATATTTTTGGACGTTAGGAATACTCTCTCCTCCCCCTTGTCCAGCAATGTCCGAAATCTACAAATCCCACTCATAGCTCATTACCGGACGTCCTTTGTGGATAACCCCTATAACACATAGCAACGACCTTTTCCAGCTGGGGTACTCAAGATTCTATATTCTTATTCTTCTGTTGACATAGTTTTAGCATTTTTATTGGATATGGAAATTATATTATATTTTATTAGTTATGGAAATTTTATTATATTTTATTAGTTATGGAAATTATATTATATTTTATTTCATCTTGAAATTCATGTAGATTAAAACTCTTCAAATCCTTGCCCATCGTCGTTGACTCTTTGCATACATTTTAAGCATATTTAAAAAAATATATATATATTTCTAAACAGAAGATACTTATTGATGAAAAGTAATGAAACTAAAACGATCGGCAAAACATTTATAATCCCAAGTATACACCTATACCTCGCTATACGGTCTTTTTTAATTATAGCATGTTTCGTCATACGGACAAAAAAAATGCTGCAATTAAAGAAAGTGGCCAAAAAATGTGCAAAGTTACCCCAATTTGCAAAAGCAAGGTCGGATTTAGCTAACAATAAATCAACTTATGAGTTTCACTTCGTTTAAGAAGAAAAAAAATGAAAATCACAATGCAGAAATAATTGATTCGTTATACGGCTTTTTTGCTTTACAGTCAACTTTTCCGGAACGTATCTTGTGCGGAATGGAGTTTTTGGATCTCAGTTGCTTTAATATTCAGTTCAACAGGAATTTCTCCAGGAAGAAAACAAGGATAAAACTTAGACAGGTAGTCTTTCTCTTTGTCCTCAACATATCTATAGGCTGTAAAGCGAGGTATGGATGTACTTAAGCTTCGTAAAAATTCAGTACAGTACTGTACTAAATTGATGTGTGCCTGGGAGAGATTCTCAGAATCTTATTTAAAATTCTCCATGCAAAAGGAATAAACAAATATTAGCATGATTACAACCTTTCTGAGCGATATTGCATCCTTTTTTTTTTTCAAAACTCTTTGTTAAAGGTAACTAAAAAAATCGATTTTGATAAAAAAAAAAAAAAATCGGCATGTTGTTCTCTGTATTTCAATAATACTAGTATAATTTCAGATTCGTTTTATTATATTCATACATTTTGGTAAGGAACCATTCAAAAAAGACGTCCTCAAGAGGGGGGTAGGAAGAAGGAAGTCTGCTAGCACGTGGACACTATGTGGACAAGGAGGGTTGGAGAAAGCCATTATAGACGTCCATTAATGATGGTATTTTTCAGTTTTTGTTTTTCTGTTTAATTAAGTTTTAAAGATCAGTGAAAGGGGAAATGGACACCAGAAGAAATGTGTCCGTAGTCCCAAATGTACTTTGATTTTTAAGTCGTTGTTAAAGTCAGGTATTATGCCTAAATTTGTGCACCAATTTCATGCTGAGATTTAAATGTTGAAAAACACTCCCCCAGTTCAACAAAAACTCAAAGCGCTCCTTATCTTTCCTAATTTCTTTATTTTGTCTGAAAAAAAATTCATTTTGTTGCACACAACAAAAAAAAACATGTACGACCCCAGGAGATGACATTCCCGTTTATCGGGCCATTGCCATTTGCTTAAACTCAAATTTATTCGTGGTTTTAATCTAAGTTACTTTCAAAATCATAATTTGTATTGAGCTGTTTACTTTTAATTTTACATATGTGTCCCAATAGGAATATATATCTGCATTCAACAACTAAGAATATGTATTCGGAATCCTACCTTCGAGATGGAGGCTGCCTTCTTTTGGGCATAAGACCCCCAAAGCAGAAAGACGACCCCGTTCAAATTTGCATTTATCCAGAAAATCACTGCGTCGGTAAACAATTCCCATCCTTTATCTTTATGCGAATTTGCCATGTGTGCACGCACGGTTAGGCAAGAATTGAGCAGGAGCACCCCTGTAAAATATGTAAAGTTTCAATGAAAACTAACCTAGGTAAAATTTCACGAAAATCGCACTAAGAAACACCAACAGATGTAATTTAAATAACATCACATTGAAACCAACTATAGCAAACATTCGTTTATAACTGCTTTTTCAGCATGGTTTGTTATCAATAGGGTGCCATGTCATTCGACAACTGGATCGTATGAACTTGAAGTGACGAATTAATCTAGGATTACTGAGTTGTGAAATTTGCACAAATTTTAGAAAGTCCACCTGCTGAAACACCATGCTAAAGACAGAACGTCTGGTATTCAGAAGTTCGGTACAATTGTATTGTTACCCCCAAAAATTATCAAAGCCTTTTTTATTCCAATCCAAATCGGTGATTACATAACGATTGTTTGAAGAGCTGTATTGGAATTTAATGGAACCTCATATGTATACCTATTAGCAATACAATTCCAACCTCCCCTACCCCTTGTCCTCATTGTGTCCATTTTAACCCAGACGACTTCTCCTACCCCCCACCACCTCAAGGACGTCCTTAATTTTTTTTTTAAATAGTAGAGTGACCAGACAATTTTCTGGAACACACAAAGGCCCAACCCTATAAATTTCCAAGCACCCACCTTGTTACCAATTTCACGAAATTTTTCCTGATTAACAGAAATTCACGAAATTTTTCCTGATTAACAGAAATTCCCTGACCTCGAAGGGAAATTCCAGCATAAAATCGGTGTTTAACACAAAGTTAGGCATAATTCCCGACTTTACCGAGGTTTTAAAAATTCAAGTACATTTGGGATTGGGGACACATTTCTTCTAGTGTCCATTTCCCCTTTCACTGACCATTAAAATTCTATTAAATACAAAATCCAAAAAAATGATAAATACCATCTTTATAGTGGACCTCCATGGCTTTCCCCCTCCCTCCCCCGTCCGCATGTCAACAGGCACCACCCCACTCCCTCTTGAAGATGTTTTTTTTAATGGCCCCCAATGCATAAATAATGCTCATTTTTGTATATAGGCCAGAGGTATTTTAAAAAATAATTTCACCAAAAATTAATTGCCAAAACGAACTCAATTGTTGGAAAAGTGTGAAATCTAATAGTTAGCAACACTGTAAAAATTTGGGGAAAACTAGGAATACAGCTTTATTGAAATATTTTACAAATTTGAATATTAATGTATAATGATTGGAGGGAACATGTTTGAGGTTACGTTTAACAAATTGACCCAAGAATTTTTTTTCGAGTGCATTTCCCGCTAATTCATTTCCAGTGCACCTAAAATGTTGTTCTAAAATTTGCCATTTATATAAATTTGTAGTCATCACGTGTACTTTCGAATATGTCAGAAGCAAATTGTCAAAGCAAAAGTCATTTCCTACTGGAATGCACTGCATTATCATATACATGCAAACGATGCCATATGTACATGAAAAGAAAATTTACATAAAAGCTGACATCGTACACAACTCAATTTTAAATTCGACGCGGCAAGTTATTTGTTTGTTTGCTGAATGTTAACGTTGGCCTATTTCTGCAACTAAGGCTAAACGTCAATGCCAGGGGATGCGCCTTCATAACCCACCTGGGAATTTAGCCTACGAGAGGATGAAGGAGGGGGGGGAGACTTCCACCCACTTTCGAGGGGTTTTTCACGTGCAACAATCAACACCGGACCTCGGTTTAAACTCTCATCCGAAAGAGCCGCCACTTAGGGAATTTCTCCCATCTTTAAAAATTCCCACTGACCCACAGGGGAGGGGGACCCCGCACCTTAAGGTGCGTCTTCACCGCACCAAAAGCAAAAGCAAAGTTTTCGAAAACATGTTTTTGAAACTTTACAGTGTGGACGCTCCATAAAACATGTTTTATGCTTTTTGCTTTTCAAAGCATGCTTTTGAAAGCAAAAACCTCGATCGCCCAAGTGACGGTGAAGATCAAAGGAAAAAATGTTGTAGATTTTAGGTTGCTATGCACAGAATGGCGCTCGGTGCTCATTGGTCTACTATATAGCCCTCCGTTTGAAACGAGTAAAAACACATGTTTTTTACGGAGGGCTATATAGTAGACCAATGAGCACCGATTGCCATTCTGTGCATAGCAACCTAAAATCTACAACATTATTTTGCTTTTCCAGTTAGGACGCCATATTTTCAAAAGCAGAAAACATAAAAACTAAAAACAAGTTTTGAAAAACATGCTTTTTCAACATGTTTTCGGAAACTCTGCTTTTGCTTTTGGTGCGGTGAAGACGCACCTTTAGGATTGAGAGGCAAGCACGTAACCCACTCATTCGTTGGCGACACAGCAAGTGCACCGTATAGGATGCCCAGGTTATTTGCAGTCAACTGGTAAACATTATTTTACAAACAAGTAAAAACTCACAAACATTTACATGATATGCAAACAAGTAACATTGACAGTTTACCTTGTTTAGCCCATCCAGTGAGGTTTCCATGTAAAGGAATTTTGAAACCAGGGATATCTCGTTCTAATTCTTTGTACATGTTGACCAAACTAAATACCAAAGAAAAATACATTAACGTGAATTTTTCTAGGACATGTGCAAGAAAAAATGACAAGCTGTTCAAACCTTAAGCCCCAATTCAAATATTTAAACAATTGATCGATTTTATTATTCAGTGCGTCTAATATTTGCTGGATTTGGCAAAAAAGTCTGAAAAATGTTCTACAGGACTCGAAAAAGTTTTTAGTTTATTTTTTATGAAGAATTTTTTCCGATTAGCAGAAATTTCCCAATGTAGGCATTTTTTAGTAAAAACCCACTGCAGATGTGGAGTCTCCATGGTCACCATTTTTTACTTTTAAGTCGCATGTTATCCTCATATTTAGATCCAATGTAATAATGGCCAATCTGCCCGATTTTCTTTGCTTATTTATTCACAGTCCCAAACTTGTCATGGAAACGGAAGAAAACTTTTTAGAAAAAAGTATTTATTTGGGAAATAAGTATTTTTTACTTCAGGAAAACAATGGTGTTTGTTGGAAAAACAAATTTTAATCTCAATATTAACCATTTATAAAAGTACACATATTATATAAATTACCCACTTCAATAGCCTCTACCATTGATATTAACAAGGATAAATTAAGTTATAATACTTAATAATATTTGATTCTCGACACATTACAGTACGTAAGACATTTACTTACGCCACTTACCTAGGAGGAGGTTTAATTCCTTTTTGGACACTGAAACAAAGCCCATGGGCTTGATCCGGGCCATGATATGGATCTTGTCCTAAAATGACCACTTTTATCTGTCAGTTGCCATGGAAAACGGGATAAACACAAAATCAAAATGATTAAATAATGTACATTAATAATTTCGGCATACGACCAGATTACACACCTGTTGAATATCCGTCATTTGTGTCCATGAATAAACATTGTCTTCTGTCGGATATATTGTGTGATTTTTGCGCTCATCCATTAAGAATTCGCTTAGCTTAAAAATCAAAGGTCGAATACAGTAAATGTCCCGCTATTTTACTTTTAGCAAATGGTCAACTAGTTTTATTAAATATTCTATTGTCAAAAATAGGAAAAACGGTGACCCAACACTGATGTATGCTGGATCCCACAATTCACCTTGTGCAAGATTTTTTATTATTTAAAAATAACCAGCCTTTTAAGCTGGCATTTGTTGAGAAATTTAAGGAAATAAATTACATGGTAATTCACATCTAACCGAAGTTAAGACTTTCTGCAATAAATGTCACTACATCAGCTTTTTTAAAACTTGGCAACAGCTTTCAATGACATCTAAGACAACCAAAAAATATTGAAATTTAAAACAATGGCAAGGTACATTTAAATTTACGCTTTTGATAAAGCCAATAATCTCATAATCACATAATCAAAATTTATCAAACAATATTTGCGATAAACTAACATTGCACAACAGATCATGCAGTTATATACTATATGATATTATCGTGAATTTACCATATGCATGCATCGACATTATTGATATGATTAGCCGTTTAAAGGGAAGTATAAATACCTTCAAAAAGTATGGTTTGGAAAACTCTGATTCCAAGGCCTTGAACCAGGACAGCCCAATATTTTGGTGCAGGGCGGGTGCTACTTTAGATGTTCTTTTAATCAGTGCAGTCAAACGATTGGTCTCAATTCGTTCCAGTTTTTCCTGTGATAATTCTGGATCTAACTTTACTTTCTTCAATGGAGGAGTCTGCATGATACATAAAAGAATAATTAGCAATCTATGGTCCATGCAATCTGGCCAGGCCAGTTTTCTTGTCCAATTAATTAGTCCAGAATAAAAACTACTCTTCGAATCTTAGTATAACTGTTAAAATATCATACTGAAATCTCCAAGATTGTTTTGCCACAGACATCTTCGATCATTATTGTCACTGACATGATGCCAATCCTCATGAGTGTGGACTATCCTTCCATTTTTCACACGATTTAATATTCTTACCATGCATGGTTCTTCCGCCTGTCCCAACTTCTTTTTATCTCCATTTTGTTTAGAGATCCCTCTATTTGGAGTGAAAAACTGCGATATTTTAGCTTGCCCAACCATTGCATAAAACAACTTATTTTTAGGTGAACAATGCAATAAATTTTGCAAACAAATGCAACAGCTGTTTCGGAATGCAAGTCTCATGTTTTTTCCCGCGCAATTTTACAGCTGCCTGCATGCCCAAAGAAAAAAATCCAAGTGACTTTTATCCAAATCCCGCATTTAATTAATAATTAATCTAACTTACCTGACACTAATTACTCCGAGCTCGGCCATTGAAATACACGTTTGTATCGCAACAAAAGTTCGCCAAACTATTCTATAATACGTCTCATGCTGACGAAATTCCCTATCTGGTCACATTGCATTACCTGCCATTTCTGATCAGCTCTATCGAAATAGGGCAGGTTTTTGAGAATTTTGTATCAATTTGTCTTCCTAAATCTGCCAAAATAATCATTATTTTGAGTAATAGAGAAAGTTAAATTATGGCAGAAGCTAGTGCATGCTCTTCAGGTTCATCTGTGATTATTAGCGATCCGCCGACAGCGGTATGTACACAACAGAATTATTATTTGTCAGTTTCAGACTTTAAAAAATAGGCTTATCGTAATCTTTTTATATTGGTTATTGATTCAAAGGAACCAGTGACAACTCTTAGGCTTAAATTGAGGAAACCGGAATTAAAGAAAAAAGTGGTGTGGACGAGCGACACAGTGGATAATGAACATATGAACAAGAAGAAATCCAAATGTAGTTATATTTATATTCATTGGGCATACTAACCCGATTTTTCTTTAATTTCATTGAGAAAAACTGTCTGTTCTTGGTCTACTTTGACAATTTTTTAAGTTAAAAAATTTGCTTTTACCTGCAGGTTGCTGTATTTACGAGAAACCCCATCAGTTTGGTGAAAGTTCTTCTGACACAGACGATGAATGTGAACACTGCCATGGCCATGTGGAGATAAAAAAGAAGAGCAACTCAGATCAAAACCAATCACCAATACCTCCGCAATAATACGTACGGTTCTTTGCTGGAACACTTTCCAATTCCTTGTGCACTTTGTTTTTATCTGTAGCAAACGTGAGGCCTACAGAAAAGCAGTCTAAAAGTAGCCTACTGGTGTTGTCAATCAGGTGCCAAATGAAAAGGCTAGCTTGTATATACAGATGTTTTAAAGTTGTAATTATACTGTACAGCATGATGCCACAAGGTATAAACGTGTATGTTATTATGATAAATGAGACAAGTTTATATCAAGGTAAACTGGGTTTATCCTAGTTTGAATTCAATTGACCAAATGAAATTGTGTTTGCATAATTGTTGATGTATGATGATTCAAAGAATTTAAACATTTGATTGTACTAAATAAATGAAATTAATAAAGAATTCCCAATCAAATTTAGCATCAAAGTCTTTGGAAGTAAGTAAATGTAATGATTGTTTATTGTCCATGTTTGGCATATGTGACAAAAATATACTGTATAAATTGAATTCAGGTTTAAGTGTTTGAAAATTACAAGACACCAAGTAGCAGCATGGCAAAATTTCTAGGAATGTATAGTTGAAAATCGTTATAAAAAGCAGAAAAGGAAACAGTCAACAATTTTCACTGGTCGACATGAAATCAATTTGAGGTATAACATTAACAAATTAACTTTTTATTTCAACCAGGTCCATTTACCACTGCCTTTTAAAAAGTGTCATAACTAAGTTATCACAATTTAGAGTCATACTAACTTTTTAATTATCCATTCACAACTTTCTTTAGTGAGTGTTTTGAGCGCCACACTTTAAGGTGGAAATCATCACTTGCAGTCACAAGCATTTCTTCGTTTTGTGGATTAAATGCCACTGAATTAACCACATCATCGTGGGGAAGCTTGGCGAGGCAGATGTGATAATGCCTGTCCCAAACGTAGCCATGCTTATCTTCTGCACCGCTATGGGGGAAAACAAATTAATTAGGAATAGAAAATTACTGTTTTGCAAATAAATCAATTTACCTTGCCACATAATCCTCGCTAACATCCAAAAAGATAAAGAAGCACTCATCATTAGGTGTGTAAGCTTTGTGGGCCCGTAGCAAAACGCCCACTTCTTTTAAAGTGCACATGTCGATAACATGAATGTCAATTTCTTGAGCAATTGGTGGAGGAAACATAGGGTTGTCTATGTGGTAACCCTTGGGCCAAGGCCGGTTGTTTACATACAAATACCTGGAATGGATACTAAACGTTTATCAAGCAGTCGAAAAAATGAAAATACGGCAGGTATGTGGTTGTATAGCCGTTAGGTTAAACGCATTTGCAATCTAGCTATACTGGGTAATGCATATCAAACATCTTCAATATGGCAGAAGCTATGTAAAATCTGATTGCACATTCTTGGTTTGTGCGATTTTTAAACACTAACTGTTAAATGTAGGGAATCATTCAAAAAAAGCATCTTAAACCAAACATCCCCCTCATTGACTTCCTTAATCTTTTTTAAGTTAGCGTGTCCAAAAACTTGTTCGAACATCTAAAGGACCATCCTATAGATCTCCAAGCATCCGTGTAGCTACCAATTCCACAACATTTCTCCATATTTTTCTGATTAATAGAAATTTCCTCACATCGAAGGGAAACATAAATTTAGGCATAATTCCCGACTTTCCCAAGGTTTTAAAAATTCGAGTACATTTGGGACGGGACATATTTCTTTGGTATCCACTTCCTCTTTCACTTATCTTTAAAACTCAAACAGAAAAATTAAAAACTGAAAAATACCATCGTTTGTGGACGTCCATAACGGCATAAGGGTTCAAATTGTATTTTTTGCCATATCTTTAACGATTAATGGTTTAAAATCGCACAATCCCCTGATTGTGATGTCCAATGTTAAAAGAGATAGAATTTGAATCCTCGCATTTAACATAATATTCAACTCTATAATCAGATTTTCCTTAGCTGCTATCATATTGAATATTTTGCCTAACCCAGTATGTAAAGCCATATGCTATTGCAATTCAACCACACATTCAATTTGACATTTAACTGAAACTTGTTGTCATAAAATATTCTTTTACCTATGGTCCGGTGAGAGTGCCATTCCAATTATATGCCCGTGCAAATCAATTCGATGATCCATGTTATCAAATTTAACTTGAGATACTTCTCCAATGTCTTCCTGTAGGACGAAACGTTCTCTTTCCTCAAGCTTTATTCGCTCTTCTTCCAGTCTTTCCTTTAAGGTTTTATCAATTCGGTCGTTGAATTGAAAAGGCAAGATCTTCTTAAATCCTTTTTTTTTTCCACACAAAAATAAATAATTAAAGAAACTGAACACCACTCTTAATCTTTCCTTTACAAAATCACGACATTGAAATTCCCAAGTTTGTCACAACCATCAATAAGTGTAAATTTTATACAGACATTTGGTTCTGACATTTTCTTTATATTTAAGAAGGAATCAAGTTTGTTGTACAAGGATGATGATAATAAAACTTACCAACTTGATGAGGAGTATACGTCACAGATCCAGTTGTAAAAATTAGATATTTTTCCCTTTCATCCAGAACGTCATTTTCGTCATCAATATCATCGACGAATTCGATAGGTGGCGGGATAAAAACACGATCTAAAGAGTCCATGCTAGCAGAATCACAGTTTTCCAGTTCTCCGTTTTCATAATTTTCACTCTGACTGTCATCTTTCGAAGTTTCCCTTGACAAGTCACACACTTTGCTAGCATCATCCTGGCAGTTGGCTATCATGATTGTACGTATGGAGCTAGCACTTTCATTGAAAAATCGATACAACTTCTTCACCACAGCTTTAGACACTTGTTCTACTTCCTGAGATGCTCTGTTTAGCCAGACAATGGAACTTGTAACTAAATGTTCCGTCCAGCTGACACACAGATCCCCTGAGAGCAGATGATTGTTACAGTACCAAGTGCCAAATATGTCATAAGGCTTATTCGTAACTTTGCACTGCAATGAGAAGTTACCTGTAAGTTGAAACCAGAAATCAATGGGATGCTTAAAAAAACCATGAAGATTTTACAGAAAAATTATAAAATATGATGATATAGGTATAACCATACATATAAATTTCATTCGAGAATATACGGAAATGTCTTCATACTTGAGGTCGTTAGAAATGAAGCCAAAATAAATGGAGCTTACCATCAACAAGACTGAAGACTGCAATTTCTCCTGTTGTCGACCGAGGTTCTGGATGGACTCCGGACACTAGCAAAAGCGTGTCAGATTCATTATATTGTGAGAACTGCGTATATTTCCATTTGAAATCTCTCATGTTGCAGCTGTGTCTAATAGAAACAGGATGAATTGCATTCCACACCTGAAAGATAAAATGTGGTTGCTTACTATTTCGGTAAAAGCTCATATAAATGCCCTAAATTTTTACATACTGTTCTTTGAGTCTAAATCTTTAAAGCTATTGCTCAGATATATACAATGCCCACAATTGCCCACAGAACAATTGCAAACTTCTTTAAAAAAACTATAGTGTAATTCATTCCTAATTTTCTTGTGTGTAGTTTAACCGTAGTTGACAATTTTCTTGTGTGTAGTTTAACCGTAGTTGACAATTTTCTTGTGGGCAATTGTGCTGTGTGCAACCTGTGAGAAATTTTCTGACGGGCAGTTCAGACGTGTGTAATCTCATAGATTTGAGATTCTAAATGACAAATTGTAACAGCTAAAGAAGCTTCCCCTGAGATAAAATTCATAACAACTTTCACCAGCAAATCGTTAAACAGGAAAAATCAAACTCATCAAAGATGGTTACCTTTATGTAGCCATCCTTTGAACAGGAAGCAAAAGATTCTCCATAATGAGAAAAACTGACGTGCAGCACTTGGTCGGTATGGCCCTCTAGCACCTCAGCTTCCATCGTAGGCACGCAGTACTTCAATCGTCGGAATTCCCTTCGCCAAGAGCCTTTGTTTTGTGGAAGGGCAGTAGTGTTGGGCAGTTTGTACTCCAGCAGCAGCAGGGACTTCCACAAAAACTCATCGTAGGAAACTCTTTGCCATGCATTACATGTCAGTCCAGCATGTACCAAATCTTTGTATTTAAGGTAAGAAAAGATGTGCAGTATGACACTGTCGGGCATAAGCTGCCACGGGCTGGCAGGTTTTGACGAATCCATCTTCGACCAATTCATCGTCCCTTATATATATAGATATTTGCTTGTATTACTCTGGAAATTATTTATCAATGTTAATAAACTAAATTACATCAAGATTAAACTATATTAATAACGAAATAACAATACATTTACCTGGAATCATTCACGCTTGCTCAAACATTGCGATTAATACATTTGGACTGATAATTATAATCAAACACGCATGATTTAATTGCATAAGCCTAACTTAATTGCCAGACCGTTTACATAAGATCACTTAAAATGTACCAGCTATTGGGATATGTAGTTGTTTGCTATGCAGTATCCGACTATCAATGACAACCATTCTGTTGTCACTGCTAAAATTAAAGCTCAAAAGTGAATTGACAGGAATAAGTTTGAATACCCTTTTAAAGTGAAAAATCAAAATAGAACTAATACCAATATGATGACGTCAAGGCCAAGTCAAGCCCAGCCTAACTGAACTAGCGCCATCTGTAGTGCAGTAACATAACTCACTTGTGTTTTTTTTGCGAAAATCAATAAATTATGTTAGTTTACAGAAAAATACGGCTAAAAAGTAGCTTACGTTTTGTCAAATAAAGATATCAATTTAAGCTTGTTAATTCCACTTAATTGTAACATCGTCCATTCAAATTTTGACAAATTTAATTAACAATTATGCAAATTTCCTTGTTTCCTCGAGTTTGCCATTGTAAATACTTTGATAAAAATTATTTGTTTCAAAATATTTTTTAAGTATGCGGATTTTCTTGGAATTTAAATTTTGATAAATTTAATTAACAATTATGCAAATTTTCTTTTCAATGAGAACTTAAGTTAATTGTCCTTGTAAATACTTTGATAAAAATCATTGTTTCAAAATAGTATGCAGATTTTTGGCTGCTAAATTGGTGAAAACTTTTACTTACACATTTTGGTAAACTGTTTTTCAATTCAAAGTGTTTTCATCAGATGAATACCAACCTTCCAAAATATTTCGGGTGAATCACTGAATATGAAAATAAATGTATGATCACTTCAGGGAATTGATGAAAACTTTCCACAGCGATTTTTACATTCTTAGAAAAAAACTTTTATTGGTTTCAATAAAGACAGGCTAAGCCCCATAATGCTTTAACGCATGTAAGAAATTAGTGCCCTTGGAGTATATATTATTTAACTTTTATACATAAAAATTATTTCTATTTCAGCTATCCCCTTCTTCCTGTTAGCCCGTGTACCTGAAACTACTTGCTCAGCTCAGGAATATTCAACCTGCGCTTCAGTTGATCCATAGGTTCGTCCCAATGCCGTTCGAAATAAACGTTGATAAGAGGCTCGCTGTTATATCCACACTTGATAGCCCATGGTAAATATGAAGTCGTATAAAGCTGTCTTTGTCTGCAACACAGTAAATCAGATTCTGAACAATCCTTGGTATAAATCTCAAAGATATATAAAACAACTATACTTTTTTGACAAGCGAACAGGGCCAAAAAGTGCTCCCAACACACACATAGGAAGCCCTGTTTGGATAGCTTCAATCCACTTCACGGCAACCTCCCCCAGCATATTTGTTGGCATGCCCAATACAGCATGAATTAAATCATGCACCTCACGATAGCGCTGAATCACATAGGCCAATTCCTCATCATCAACAAAGTGAACGGGTCTTCGTGTATCCGGACTTACTTTCTATAAGTAAGAAGCTATTGTAAAATCAACTCCTAGGAGAGTCATTCAGAGATGGTCTTTCCAGTCGCTACTTGAATACATAATTCTGGAACAATTTCATTTTAGCCTCCCAACAAACTATGTATTCTCAAACAAAAAGCAATCAGCAATAAAACTAACATTGTCATCGAGAAACTTGAGGTAGGCGCCAGCCAGTGTATTTTCAGGTAAAGATCGAAGGTGATCATAATTTAGTGTTACTGAATTAATACGCGGTCGCTCCCTAAACACAAAGAAGGAAAAATTCCAGAGAATTACTAACAATTGGTAAATAAGAAAATACATACCGATTTTAATTGCTATCAATTTACCTGAGGATGTCACGACCCTCTGGGTGGTTTAGCATTCCATCTCGTATTTTTCGTAGTGCGGAATAGCCAGTCGTTTCTCCAAGAACAGCCACCATATCTTTGAAAACACCAAATAAGCAACTGTAAAAAGCTGATAAATCACAAGAATTAATAAAAAATTAGAAGCGAACCATCACGAGACGGGTTGCTTATTGCCATCGCTGCAGATCCAAGTGACAGCAAGGATTTCTGCAAAAACGTTGTTGGAATATGCTCCTCATACATTGGCTTGAATTTCTGGCTTCCTTCTCCCTGCGTACCTGTATTCAACAATAACAATATGAAATGATTTTGCCTTATTGTTTCCCTTCAATGCAAAGTTTAATACACAGTTTTTTTGAAAATGTGTTTGCAAAATGCAACCATGCACGAGAAGGTGCTGTTTCGTGTAAGTTATCAGCACTTGTAACCTAAATTTCGTTACGCCAAAAGAGATGACATCAGTTTTAAAAGAATGACTTACCTGAAGTAGTTTCTGTTGAATATAGACATCTTGAAATAAGTTGAACTCGACTTATTGGAGTCCTACACACGTTTCTAAACATTAATAAATTCGTCACATACAGACACCCCGCCATTTGCAAAATATGACATCACACGCCCCAGCGCCACCTACCTTATGTAACTTGGTTCTACAGGGGTCCTCATGAACATATTCCTAAAACAGGGTGTCCAATAAATTTGCATAAAAAATTTCGAGCATATTTCAATGGTTTCATGAACCTATTTCACGACCAATTACTACAATGTTTTCCCAATAAGATTTTTCTAGAGGATTGAGTTTTAAAAAAATGTTGTTTTTTTGTAAAATTTCTAACACAGACAAAAAATTCCAACATAATTCTCGACTTCCCCAAGGTGCTAACCTGCATCCAAAACTTGTAAAGTTTAAATTCCGGAAAGATGTTCAGTTTCAGGTAAAATGTGAGTAAAGATCTGAAAAAGTTTGTAAAAATGCAATATTTTATCATTTCCCCTGAATATATTACAACAACAACAACAAAATCAAATTTGAATACCAAATCCAATTGATAGTAGTTTACTTTCTCAAATCTATTATACATGTAAATGTGATGATACTTCCGATATATTGATTTGGGAGAACGTCCATCAAAATCGCACTATAAAAATGTACATGTCCACGAAGAATTATCAAATAAATTATGCATCTCTGGTATTTTATATATATAAATAAGAAAAAAACATGCTTTCGATTATGTACAAGTCGAATCGAGAAAATATGATGCACCACCTAAATAAATACTGAAAATGGGGTATTGCTTAGAGCAGCCACTCGCAGCCCGTTTCTTCACAACCTCGCAGCTGATCGGAAATATTTTATAATAAATTGACCTTACTGTCAATGCACAATATCCGATCAGCATAGGATGGTGTGATGCGAGCGGCGATGCGATTTGGAATCGGGAAGAGCAAAAGTGATCTGGTTAACACACATATTACGTTAGGTCAAAGGTCCTACAAAGTCGACGCAATTTCTTTGGACATAAACAGCAAGTACGTGCCAGGAAAGGTTCGGCGGCCCGAGTGTACATAGATATTTTCTAGAATTGAAATATAGCAATTTATTAAGAGTTGTACTTTAAATGAGCAACTGTCAGCTATAGAGGAGGTACTTTCATTCTCATCACACTGTCTCATGATTGCTAAGAGAATACGAGTTCTGCGCTAATAAAAAGGACGAGGACTCCCATGTTGCAGCGATAAAACCAAAAAAAAACCAACAATACCCAAAATCCTATTGTTGCTGTATTTTGGGAAAGGGAGAGCACCGTAGAACATCTGCTAATCGCGAGCAGTAATTCAGCAGTTCAAGATGTGAATCTGAAACCCTAGTGACACTTATGAGACTATGTTCATAATTCTTCAAGACCCTGTGAATCACAAATGCTTATGAACTGTGGTAGACACATGTGAGTCATTTAGTCTACTTCAAAGACTACCAAACCCAATTCATCCATCTTTGAACTCTTAAATTTTCATTCAAGCAGATCTCACATGATTTAAATTCATTGGAAGTTCAGTTAATTTCCTCAGTCATAAAATTAGCTCCGATTTTAGCCAAATTCATCCTAACGATCATAAAAACCAAGAGTTCAAAATGCAAAAACAAGTTTCCATTAATGGATTCCTTAAGCGAAGATGAATTGAACTGGAAATGTCACCAGAAGATGAACAGCGTTCCTGATTTTCTGACACAGGTTTTTGTCGCGCACTTAATAAAACAAGGTATGAAACTATATAAAAATGTCTTCTGAAACGCCTGGGATTGGGTCAAAAATCAAAATATACAAGACATGGAAAGTTTGGTGGAGTTTCAGCCCTGCCATGCAGGGGCTCAGTCTTAACTCCGTCCTGCAAAGCATTGATAAGTGGGCATTCCTAAGTAGAAAACCCAAATTCACGTTTGCTTTAATTTAAAAATGTGTCTGTTTTAAAAACAGTGTTGTCGTCCATAAAACAGCTACTTCAATCAACAAGTACTGCTCTTGTACTCGCCACTCTCGCTGAATGCTAGGGCTTTGGAAGAAACGCCGTTGCGTGCTTGCATCTGGTAGCGCTCCTTCAATTGCACCAAGGCAGCGTGAAGCTGAGTGTTGGCCGCATGTAAGCCCTGGATTTTCCTCTCCTGGCTTTCGATGACACGGTCCTTCAGCGCCAGCGCTGATTGCATTCGCTGCTGCTCCTTCTCCAATTCTTCTTCAACCGACAGCAATCTGTGATATAGAAAGATATCACTTCAGAATCCTGGGGAATTTAACCTGTCATCTGAAACCTTAATCATTCACTGGCCAAAAGAAGAAATCGACAAATCCAAAAATATGCAAATTAAAAGTTTATGAAGACAATTTAAAAGATACCAGTTTTTTTAACCAGTATTAAGGTATAACAAATGTTTTATTTGTTTACAAAACATTGCATCCCGTTTAATTAATGTCATTAAAAAGCATTGCACTAAACAAAATAGTTTTTCAGACAGAAAGTACGTATGGAAAAATTATCAGAATTTCATTTTGGAAATTAGGCTTGCTAATGAAAATCCTTCTTTTGTTTGTTTTACAATTTGTTAAAAAAAACAAAGTATTTCAAAAGTAATAAAAATGTTTGCAACAAAACAAAGTTTTTGTTGATGAAGAGCTTTCATAAAAACAAGAATGGCAAGATGTTACACGGTTAATCAATTCGCCAAATATGATAAAACCACCGCCTTCCTCATGGTGTTCTAAAAGAAGTTTGTCAGCAATATCCGTTTAGAAATCCAAAGATCCAAACAACATACCTTGACACAATCTCCTTCATTTGCTTGTCCTTGTCCTCCTGCTCCCGCTTTGCCTTCTTCTCGTCCGCTTTCATCCTGGCCACCACTTGCTCCGTCGACGCCTCCTGCAGCTGCATCTTCCGTTCGGCTTCTGCCATCTGCAGTTGTAGGCTGTGCATGGTTTGCCGCATCTCCTCAATCATTCGTTCATACTAAGACCACCAGCATGCATGACCAATGAAAACGTGGAGACTGGGGAAAGGTGGAGTAATGCCACCATCCGCATTTTAAAGGCACGAATATGTCACGAGTGTGAATGGAGCTCTAATTTTAGCATGATTGAGCTAAATTTGGTATGACCCAGCTGGTCAAATATACTGCCAACATTAAGGAAGCATCAACAGAAAAATCGTCTTGTTTTTAACCAAACTTCATTTTAAAAAATCAGGTTTAGTGAACCAAATATGTAACTTAAATTCCATTCAGCGCACGACATGTCCGTGCCTTTTACTCCAAAATGGTACAAATGCAGTCATACTCACTTCATCGGCTGTCTGTGTTGATACCTGAAGACTCAAGTCTGGCAGTTCCATAGGGGCGCGATGCCTGGCAGGTCTTGCCTCCAGGGGCATGGGAGAGCGCGTGAGGTGTGGGGTCATGGGTGGACTGGGTGGCGAGTCGTCGTACGAGCTTGAAGCCGAGGGCGGGAATGAGGTCCTGGAGCGCATGTCGCCCACCTCCTGAGAGCTATGGCTCCCCATGGAAGAGGTGGGGGTGAGGGCCCGGAAAGCAGCGTTTGCCGTGGAAGGTGTTGAGAAATGGTACATGGGATTAGAGAATGCCAACGGGAGAGGCTGCGGTGGCTCCCTTGAGGTGGAAGAGTCTACAGGAGAACTGGACTGGCTGTATGCAAAAGATTGGTACCCTGAAGAGGCCATGATGGAATTTCGGCTTCCCCGCAGGTTGGCTTCATTCTCCCCATGGTCGGCATCGTCAGCATAGGCCAACAAATCCAGGTACTCAGTGGTGCCGTTCACAAACCGCCGTGCAGGTACGCCCACGTCACTTCTTTCTAAGTGAAGAGGGTCCGTTTGTACTGCCCTGCTGGATGCCGGTCGGCCATTATTTGGCATTTGACAGACAAATTCCGGGAAGTCATTGTTGCTCGGAGTGGACAGGAATGCATTCCTAGGCAGGGTGGATGCGCGGGGTTGGGGCGCATCTGGCAGTGGGTTGCAATTACTAGCACGCCTAGGGGAGTCCAAGCATTCTGAGGCCGGTGGGGCGCTCAGATGTCGTAGGTTGGTGGACGGCCCAGTAAGCGTTGCGGTGATCTGATCAAGGCAGTAGCGCAGCTTATCCACGTTATCGCGATAAATCTATAAAATAAATTACTCGGATGCATAAGGTGCCCTTGCCAATCAGGAAACGAGATCCTGTATTTTAAGTTACGACGTCATGATACTACTTCATGCGTGTCTTCCTAAACTGTTAAATGCTCTTGACTTACCTTGGATGTAACCTTGGGAAGGCACTCCGAAAGTAGGGTATGAAGCACCGATAATTCTCTCCCTAAATCGATGTGACCATCAAACTCCAGTTGGGATTGCCGAGCAAAGTCTTTTGGACAAGGACTCTAAGATAGGTCAAACAAGTTTAATTAACATGATAGCAAGGCATCGGTTAGCTCCCAAAAAAATTTAACGTTCGAAAAATAACGATAACTTTAAAATACTAATATGCTTACAGAAATTTGTTTCAAAAATGTTTTCATCGGCCCCCATTCTCTCTCCACGAAATCGTTCATGAATTCCATGAAATTCTCTTTTCCGACAAATCTGTTGAGTAAGACAATACATGTTTAATGAATCATGGTAATCAGCCATGACAGTAATTATAGAAAAAATTGGAGCATACAATAAAGTATAGCAGACAATTTAATTATAATAGCATATACATGCACAACAATGTAAGTAACAGTCTTACCGAGTAAAATTTGCCAGGGTTTGTATTGTCTTGGCAATTAATGTCAGATTTCTTGAAGCCTTTTCATTAGGGTAACCTGCAATTTAATAAATATAAGTTGCATTAAATTGTCCAAGGCCATTAAAAAAATTCTATTGTTTAAAAATTGAAGCTGGTCAACAGAATAAGAAGAAACCTTGAGTTAGGCTGAAGAGACTGGGTGCAAGAATTGCAGGACAAAGAAATCGCAGGAAGATGGAAGCGCTAATTAAGTTATCGCTCAGTTCCTCCTTTCCAACTGAAGCCAGTCGTTGACGGTGAATGCAAAACACTTCCCGAAGTTCGCTATAAAATAATTTGACAGTATTCGTAAGTTGAATCCGAAAATAAGTCCCACGTGGTATGGCGATATTAGTGAGAAATTATGTACTCACACTGGAAAGTAACAATAGGAGTTTATAATCTTCACCCAAGCCATCTCCACATACATCAACAAATTGGATTGTTGGCGCTGGAGGTTAGCAGAGTTTGAAACTTTCAGAGGATCAACCTTTAAAAAGAATAGTAAAATCGTAAATTGTACTGCAGTCCAATAGACCATTTACAACTTTTCAAGAATTTGCCGGATTTTAAAATAAAATAAATATTTGTCGTGGTTTTCAAATATTTATTGTATTGGAATCTTCACTGAGAATCTTCATTTCAGAAATCTTTTTAAAATTGTTAAAAAGACGAAATTATGTGCGATGCCTACCTCACAATCGTCCGACGTTTCCAGCATGGACTTAATAAACTCGACAAGCGTGTCCTGCAAATATCGTTCTCCGACGAGCTTCATGTAAGCTTCCATGGCTTTGGTGGCCAATGAGTTTCCTCTAAAGGTCAAATGCTCATCGTCTAGAAATTTTAAAAAAATGTTCAACCACGATTTATAACTGAATGTTTGAAAATGTTATATTAAACCAGAATAAAACATACCTATCCTGTGGATATCAGCCAGAACGATATCCGCTAGAAACTGGTTTGCTAAGCCCTCTTTCTGCATTATATTAATTAAAGCAGTAGCAATGTCTTCCTAAAATAAACAAATGGACATATATTAATACTTTAGAATCTATAATCCCAAATAAGCTGATAATTTACAGTAATTGTTAAAGTAGTGTTAAAGTAGCATAATTGATTGAAATTCCTACCTTAGCCTTCACGCTTATTATCGGCTCCAGCATTTCACATAAAACCACATAATTTGACTTTAAGTACTAAAAATTGGGAGAACAATCATGATGAATGCTTAAATAAGGTTGTTTTTATATAAAGTGATGCATTTTTAGTTTAAATTTTAAGGTAGGGAATGTTACCTTTTGAAAATCGGCATAAGCTTCAAGTGGAAGAATATCGACAGTTTGAAATCGGCATTTAATTCTCAGTGCTGGGAGCTCCTTTCCGTTGCTTTTATTATCGGGAGTAATTGAATACCTATTCAGCAACGAACAAGGTTTCAAAACGGTGCACAACTAAATTTGGTTGCCAAATTCTCAAAATTCAGATTAATACCATTTTTCCACCAAATGTCGACCCTCCACAGCCCTTGTGGGTATCGAAACAGTACCTTTAAAAACAACATTGAATAATGTGAATCCTACATCGCAAAATTTTAGATATTATACAAAAGTACGTACAAAGAAAAATTGTCAAAATCCTATAGATACAGAAGATAATACCGAAACATTAAAGAATATTCGTTTTGGGTAGTGTTCAAATTGAACTTTAGGTCACCTTTCATCAGTTTCCTTTCCAAGTTTTTAAATAAATAATTTAAAAAAATTTAAATTAAACTTACCAACAAGCAAATGTTTCTCCTTTTTCTTCTTTTTATCTGCCTCCCGATACAAATTAATGTGTATTTCATGCACGTTTAAGAGGTCCCTAAAAGGAGGACGAAAACCATAAATAACAGGGAAAAAATATAGTAATTGCAGCGATATCAATGTACAGGCTAATTACCCAAAGTCGAAATTTTCTCCCCAGAAGCACATATTGGATTTCAGCTTGGAAGATGTCCGAGCATAAAGCGTTCGATCCAGGCATAGTTCACAGAAATATTTCTTTTTGGGAGCGATTCCTTTAGCTTCCAAAATCCATATCTTCAGCGAATTGTCGGTGTGCCTCATGTGACGCTGGTCAGGGTGTACCGACCTGCGGATCCCATTGATCCAACCGTCTCTCTCCTCCGCCGTCCGGCACGAAAAGAATTTTGTCCCCGCCCGAGTGGTTACTCGAAAACAGTGTTCGCGGCCAAGCACCGAGCCATGCAGAGGCTCCACTCTGACATCGTTGCCCACCAGGTCGATGGTTTGCATTGCTGATTGCCCGCACAGCAGAGATTCGTGTGATCGAGATGCCCGTAGGCGAACTAAACTTGGACTGGAAACCCAGAATAACATCATAAAAACCTCTCCTAAAAATTAATTTTGATGTGACTCGTGCTAGAGTTGCTCACCTATCGCCATCATATGTACACCGCTTCCGTTCGAGTTTGGTAACGCTTTTAGTCCTCTTTAGGGGATTGCTCTTGAAAGATTTCTTCGAGAAAAAATTCTGAAAAAATGCAAGAGTAATAACGTCAAATTGCAATTCACTAGTCGTACCACTCCAAACTCGCATTTGTAAATTCTACATGTATCCTTGATCGATCACTTGTTTTTTGGGGAATGGCCAATATTAAATGTCATCACAGCACAAATGTGTTTTATTGTTTACATGGATTATTTAACAATGCCAATGAATGTACATATGTAAAATCCATAAAAAATGGATATATATTTCAGTGAGTGGCATTTAGATGATTTAAAGGGCATAAAAAAAATGAATGTTACGGAACAAGTCACTTGGCTGTCAGCTGTGTGTATTGCAACTTGATAAATACAATCTACCCAACTATTACCATTTTTGTGTCACCAGCAACACACCCCAAGAACCAGGTCTCCAATCCAGGTCCATGGGGCAATGCCCTACGCTGTATTTAATACCTGCTCAACACGTGTGTTAATAAACTTAATGAGGGAAATTAAATGGAATAATTACCGCCAGGCGCGAGGGAGTCGACTCCCCATTACTCCTGACTCCCAAAACTGGTGTGACTGGCGCACTGCCTCTTCGTTCTCCGCAGGCTTTTTCGTACGAAGAGTCTAGAAAACAGGGCAAACAGAAAAAGTGCATTTTAGTGAAAATGACTCTGATGAAAGCGAGGAAACGCTCCACAGAAAGTGAAGGAAATGGTGATGAAAACTCAACATGGATTTGGGTTAACTCTTGTTTGCTTTTTGGGTGAAGTCACCGTAAGATAGCTTATCTCGAGCCAGATAGGTGAGGTTTAGGAGCTAAGATTATGCAGCACAATGTCTACGCTGAGCCAGGGGCCTCGATTTCGCTTCGCAATTACGCTAAACGAGGTTAATGGACTGGAAGGCAAATATTCTTGGGCTGTGGCCAAATCATATCTATAGTGTGCCTTATTTGTTTGCCATGCATGATTTCCTACGAAATGACTGATACCTCTATCGGGAACAAGTCAGATTATATGAGCTTTCAATGTTGGCACAAAATTCGCGCAAATTTATGCAAGTATGATTTCATGTCATATATTTCTGCACTTGGAACAGATCCAGAATCTGTGCACTATTTCACATTTCATTCGCATTGGAGCATCTTAGGAATTCCGGAACCTACTTAATGTTTCGAAGAGTTCTGAATTCATCTTCAACGATTGGGGACCTAATTAATATAATCTATTAAACTAGGGATTGGAGTTTAGCATTCTAATTATTCCAGGAGATGCATTTCATCTATTAATATTGAAACGAATTTCAGCTATCATCTTGTGTAGCCCTTCTATAGCAGATTTTTTATGTAAATATATTTTTTTTTTAAACCTTTTTCAACTCACGGTACATTAATTAAACTAGACCCCAAACTGAATAATGAATAATAAGCCAAATTTATCACGGCACTCATTTTGCAAAATATAATCTACTCTATCACGATCATTCCTAATGTTTTCTATTCACACTTGGTGTACAGAAGGTAAATTGTTAGCTCCCCATAAACTTGCGTGGCACACCTGTGGATCCATTAGGGCAAACTTGTTAAAACACCGGTCTGTAATCTACATATTTGGGACAAGATATAACGTAGACAATAGATTATTCAATAGATTTTCAGGCTGACATTTAGGACCCTGATACCCACGTTATATTAATTCCAAGGCGTCAATATCTTTGGGCTGCAAGACAATCTTGTTGAATCCCTTTTAGAATCTGACAAAATCACGATCAGTCTATAATGATATTTTACTGAACCACCATCATCAAAACTACTGATTCGATTAAAACCAAGAAGCTAAAAGCATCCCAAACAGTAACTATTCAGGATTTCTTAAGCATTTACAAAAATCTCCAGCATTCGTGTGTAGTCCATTGGCACGATTGTTGGCGGATTCGGTTTAATGGGAGTAATGCCCGCAAGGCAAAATACGAGCTCTTTGAGAGCGACAAACCTTAACTACGATGATAAAAAAATAATAAAACAAAAAACAATAACAAGGAAAAACTCAACAACCAAGAAAAAAGAAAAAAATCCAACTAAAAAAAGACATCTAAAAGCCCTGGGACCTTGTGTTACTTGCCAGCTGGTATACAGTCAGTTCTTCAATAACTCGATATGTGCATTTCTAAACAACTTTAGAGTCTAAATGAATGGACTAACCAAAATATTCTGGATTTTTGGGTATGTCAAACAACAGGCAGTCTTCGACAAAACAGTACATTCTCAGCAATTAACCAAGCAGACATTGGTTATTGGAATTGATTCACCAAAGATCACAGCTCTTGGAAAAGTGTTTGGAATTTCCAAATTTCCAAGATATGTAAATTAATGTCTTCTGCTAACCGGTATATCGTCCAGAACCTTGCTCAGCACAGCACTAGCAGTCAACCTGTCACGAATCCGATTCCCATGTATAGTAGTAGTAGAAGGGCGCGACACACCTAAGATCATGGAATAGATGAATCACCAGAATCTTGACCTCCAACATCCAACAGCAAATATCGCGAATGTTGATAACCACCAATTTTCCCCAGAGTGGCATTCACAAAATCCGAGAACTTTAAAGTTCAAAATGGTTGAGGCCACAACTGAGCTGTACGCCTACGATCTCTTGAATCACTTCCAGTTAAGTTAGCAGTCAAGGGCAGGCTAATCCATGTCACTTTGATGAAATGCAGCAGGGTCGAAACCACCGAAACCTCAGGATTGGGTTGCACCGAGTCACAACCCGTCCGAAAATAAGAACACGGCGTATTTCCTCTTCGTGGCCCGAGACATTGCCCAACGTCCGTCATTGTCAGCATTGGACGGGGTCAATGGCGGTGATAAATTACAACCAGAGAAGTTTGTTCAAAAGAAATGGCAATCTGCATTTATCGCGTTTCTTCAAGTGCAACATGAGCCCAAGAATTCCACTTGCAGGGATGGCTCGTTGCATATGTTCTGACACATGCAACGAACATGGTGAAGGCTAATTGAACCTGTTTTTGCCTTTTCCAGAGCATGATTCGACGATGGTTGTTTACCGCTAGCATACCATAAAAAACGAAACAAGTGGTTCTTGAATGACTCAATGCGTTTGGTTGAAAAACAGTGAATCATACCGTGTGGTGTCGAGGGAATCCTGCAAAATTTGCATTCACCCAGGTGAGTGAAATGATAAGGAGCCACCTTTTGGGACAAATCCCTTGACATGTCTAAACATGATGAAATTATGGAAAAATGAGGAAGCACTAATCTACCAAGAAGTTAACATGGAATTGAGCACATGCAAGTTTGACACAGAACAAGTTACCAACAATTGCCAAGTAACTTTGCTCTTTGTTATATCTGAAGAGCATTAGATTAAAAAATAACAATGGAATACATTTCCCCGAATTTTCCTACATTTATCTTGTCCTTATACCTCAATTTATACCCGGAACTTTGAGTTGCTCACTGATAAATTATCGTTAATAATGTCGAGGAAACCATATTTCAGTAAAGGAGGACAGTGGTTGAGCAATATTCGGATGACCAAAACGAATTATGAATTCTTTTGAATCTCGCAAATTTATTTATGTACCATTCATGAAAACATGTATATTCTCCTTGTATTGTTTGTATCCTTTTTGTACTACAGTACCTTTATTTCCACCAGCACCTGATGGAAGGCATAGTGAAAGTATAGTTGATAAAGATTAGGTTGTTCTTATATAAAATTTGTCACTCTTATCATCTTCAGAATATCTTACAAAGTACACTACCACGTGACATGCCAGAAAAAAAAAATTAAAATCAAGTTTACTCTTTAACTGTAATTATGTGAAGGCCATGCAAGAGAGCCTATAAAAAAGTACGTTTTCCCGAATGTTGTTAAATTTATCTTATCCTTATAACTTAATTAGCACCATGGAACTTATATTTATTAATTGATAAATAATTGTTAATTAACTTGAGGAAATTTTTCTTTTCCGGAAAGGAGGTCAATTGTTGGGTATTCAGATCAAATTCTGAATATTATTGATTCACAAAACATGAAATCCCATTTAATTTTAAACGGTCCGAACTTTCAGAATATTTGCTGGGCATCACTGCAACTGAAAGCCACATGAATGAACCTTAACCTATAATGGATTCTGCGTAATCAATCCCAACATCTAAACATTGCTAAATGATTTCATAACATTTGCAGGCTATAAAGAATTTTAAGCACCTGCTGTTATTAAAAACTTGCCTTAGCCTTTCAAGAAACTTCTAGCAGGATAGGCATGGGAAAAAAAGATAACAGGAGGTCGCTCAGATAGTTTTTTGATATAAAATTTTCCCAGCCTACCTGCTCATGCAAGGAAAATGGCCATGGATATAACCCTTGCGTTTCATTCGGCCAGTTGTTTCCCATGATTATAGCACCAAAAATCCAAGAATCTCATCTACCTTAGACAAAGACAACAATCTTTGATAGCATTTCACTATGTTAGAGTGAAATTAGATGTACTTGATGAAAGGCCAAACGATGTTATATATCTTGACCACGCCTTTCCACCATCATTTATTCAGGGTTAAGATTTGCAATCAATCAGGATAACAAGCGAGATTGCTCAACAACCCAATAACCCTTTAGGGAACTTATTTACCAAATTTGCATTTTAACAGACTCTCAATCTAGAAAATGTACACAAAAGAACTACCAGATGCCATTAATAAAAATACATGAAAATAAATATTTTCTGAGTGTGCTTAGAGTATCTTGTACATAAACAAACAGCATGCTTTATTATTCCCTTGAAGAACTTTCTCAAGACTACGTGCATTCCCTTGGGGATTTTGTTGAACACAAAGCTCATTTGTCACAAAGCACAAGGTTGTCTACATATTGAAACAAAATACATTTATGTTAAAGACCACATGTGTTGGAGAATGTACTGAAGAGTTTCCATCCATTTGAAGGAATATCAAACCACTGCGAATAGCACAGAGTATGTTCCAACAAAAGTCACCTCCCTCTGCCCCTTACATTTTTAAGGACCCCTCTCTCACAACCAACTAGCACAATATTTGTCCAAATAATATGAAAAACGTTTTTGAAAAAAACACATTTCTTGTTTTTAATAAAGGATTATTCTCAATTACGAGAAATTTCCCGACACGGGCATGAAATTCAAGCATATTTTGGCGTTTACCATGAATTTCAACCATAATTCCAGCACATTTCTCGATTTCCAAGGCTGCTGGAAACCCTAATATATTATTTCGCTGGCATACTGTCAAGTGAGGTGGATCCTAGATTTCGTATTATCGTATCGGTATTTACCATTCGCAAATATTGAAATTCCACTTGAGCCAAATCTAGATTGTTTTCTCTTGTCTGGAATAATACAAAATAAATAGATTTTTCCTACAAAGCCAATTTTACTTTTCCATTAAGTTTTCCATTTCGTGGGAGGTTTGTCCCATCACAAACGTACCCATTCGAAGACAACACAATGTTGCTATAGTATAATTCCTCAATTAATGTCATATTTTATTGAGTACAATTTGATAAATTCATGGCCGGCCTAAAGTTTTACATCGCATTCGTGACCTAGATGTCGAACTCTCAATTTTCTGTCGTGACCCGTGGGTGCCGTAACGAGCACAAAGGGTTAGATTCTAAATAAAGGATTTCCTTACAATGGCTGCATGTAATCATATTGCTTATGGTAACGTTGATCCATTTTTGTGAAAAAAATATACAGGCCATGACACTGCATCTAGCCCAGATGTCACAACGAAAGTGAAACCGTCATATATCGGCGAATGAGTTAACCACATCATTATCTAAATCGCAACCTTTGCCCTCTATCAATATATTAAAGTGCTAAGGTGTTTGTCCTCAGTTTTACTTGCAAAATATGATCCCTTAATTTACACAAGTGGTTTTGATCTGGGTAAATTGAGGGCGAAAGGATTATTTAACACAATAAGTTCTTAAACCGTATTTAATCGATTCTAAGACGCAGATCAAAATTTCAGTACCATCTACAGAAAGTTGTGATTTTAATAAAAATAAATTCCTTGGAATATTTTAAAACTTATCTTTTCAATTTACTAACAACAACAATAGTTAAACACACTAAATGTAAACCCATGAAAAAGAACATTCATGTGCATATTTTTAGGTATGATATTTGGAAAAATATACTTTGAATATTCAGCTCATGGAATACACCAACAATGTAAAAATGTTATACGTAAACACCTACATAGTACATTACGTCGAATTTTAAAATTGTACAGTGTACACTGTATTTAAAAACACACTAACAAACATCCACTAAAAACGTTCCGTATACACTTAAGTGCCTTTATTTAAAGAAACACAAGAGAATCTTAAAATTCTTCATAATGTTCAGTTTAAAAAAAAAAGCATTTTTACATGGCCCGCGGGCCATATCTTAATGCAGATAAATTAGCTTTAATTCTTATGGGATTAAAAACCTAAGTGCCACTTAACCAATAAGCCGACCTTTTAAGCGATCATAATATATACTTGAGTTTTCCTGTTCTAAGTTTGCCTCTCCACTAAGTGTCGGTTAGGTCAGCAGTTCAATGGAAGCACATCAAATGATATCACTAATTAGGCTTCAAGTGATAAGAACTAATTTTTAAAAAAAGGTCAATATTTTTATCCAGTCTAATTGGGTTTCTGACTAGTCGCAATTAAAATGGCTATTTAAAGCAGAAAACAAATTTACCTATCAAAAGTTAATAGTTAATTAAAGTTTCAAATACAACGTTACAACAGGGTCACATTAGAAACAGTTAATTAAAAATCTTATTTTAATAGCCCATTAAGTTTAACATCACGCTAGGCACACCAAATTAGCATTTGTTGAAGTAATGAAATGTATATACACTACCTATTTTAGCCAGATGATTTAATAATAACTGTTTTGACAGGAAGTCTTGAACTTCCTGTCAAAATTGTCTGTATAGAGTATAGAGTATGTTGGCTAATGACACGTATGTAGGCCATCACATGGAAATTAGCTCAATAAGCTGACACCTAATTGAAGTATAATTAAATACGCCATGAGTTTAACAGATTATCAATCTCAAACATGGCACAAGCGTTCAGAAATTAATGAAGATGGATTTTATTTAATAAGTTGTGACAAAAACTTGTGAATTTAATTTCGATTTTAGGGTGTCCATTACATTTGTTGGAAAAAATCCAAGTAAATGTCAGGATCCCAAAGCTCATTCCTTGCATTTTCAAGGACTTTTCACATTAATTACAACAATATTTGTAAAAGGAGTCAGGCATTTTTTTTAAAAAAGAAATTTTTTTTTAAAAAAAGATAGGTTTTTACAGAAAAATCCAGCATAAACTGGTGTTTTAAAACGAATTTCAAGATAATTTCCGACTTTCTCGAAGTCACAAAATTGAGGCACGTTTCCCGATTTTAAAGGCTGCCAGACAGGATCAGCACCACCTGGTGGCGTATGGATGTTTAGTATAATACTTTCAATAGCATACATGATCCATTGTTTTTAGCAACATCATTTAAATAAAGATGGCCGCGGTCATGTTGGAAATATCATGTACTGGGCCTGAGCCAGAGTACTGAACCAGAATAAGTCTAATTATGTCATACACTTAATTAAGAAAACATACTAGGCTTAATCAGAGATATAACTTGTCGTTTAGATCACCCGTAGGTTTATTAAAATAGTTGTAGATCTCATGTCCTCAAAAATTAAAATTTGACAAGTATCTCCTAATGTGCCTAAAGCATATACTACAAACAAGAAAAATGTTTTTCACCAACATCAAATTGCTTAGCCTGCAGATGGTAGTTAAATATAAGAGTTAATTATCTTATCAAGCACGTTTATTTTTCATTCGCATTCCCGTTCCATTTTAAATTATTTCCACATTACATGTGGAAACTTTGAGAAAAGAAGAAAAAAAAGTACCTTTATTCACAAAGCTATTGTACCTAAAGGACACCTGCTGAGAAGATACGTTTAGAAGAAGAAAAAAACATTTTCATGTATAATGTGGTCTCTCGCAGGGTTAAATTTAACGGTGTGAGGTACACACGACTGCTCAACCATATTTAACGAATTTCATGGTGGGATGCACCAAGCACCTATTTGCCATATCTGCGATTATGACAATTCCTCCATTACAGCAATTCAGATTTTAGAGAGTTTTACTGTAAACTGAGCATGGTTCAAACCCAGCCACATGTTACTTAGCGCAGTCTGCATAATGGGTACAGACTTCCGGGACGCCATATGCATTTCTACAAAAAAGCTCCCAAAAAATCAATTGCGAATTTCACGCCCACGTAAACATCATGTTAAAAAATGCTCTTCCGCTATCTTCCATCCGATCATGACGCACTGGGGTGCAAATCCGTAGCTAACTAACCGTTCCCCAACTGCCCAACTACGGGTCAACCAGGTCAAATGGGTAGTTCAATCAGATACCCCAACGTGTATTCAAATGCTAATTGAGTTTAGGGTGGCTCCTAATAATGGAAATTCCAGCTCCCAAACGATAAGGTTCAGGTTGAAGCAACTTGTCTATTATACGCCGCCATTTTGGGGAATTTAAAATTTTAACTTGTTTGGGTTTTGACTTTACACTTTTTTTTGCAGGTTCTTGGAACACCCATCGTCTATCAATGGGGTAAAAACAACTGGATAAGCACATAAATTTCTTGGTGACGATATGTTTCATGAAGTATACTTGAAAAGGAAACTGTTCCCTAGTAAGCTTTCTGTCCTTTGTAAAATTCAAAGTTTACGTTTGGATTTTGATTGTAAACTTTGGGTATATTCTTAAAAATTCCAAAGACACATCGGTAACTTTTGTGGGGGACTGCCCGGACTGTGTCATTGACACGGCTGGAAACGTCGTTAACGTAGGACTATAGTCATATGAAAACTACTCGTAAGCCGTTAGCCGTTACACTTCCGTTTCTGAACTTTCACCGTTAAACCGAAAACAAAGACGTCAAAACATTCGGTTTTCTGCATTGACACGGCTGCAAAAAATGTATTGTAGTATACTATATACAGTCATATGAAAACTGCTAGTAAGCCGTTAGCCGTTACACTCCACCGCTTCTGAACTTTCACCCTAAAACCGAAAACAATGACATTCGGTAAAAACAAAAAAACATTCGGTATTCTGAGTATGTTTCATGTACTATACTGGGAAAGGAATAATATAGTTTCGAACTTTGCCCGTCTGAACATGCAGTTGGCCAAATATTGTGGTGACTGTGATTTAAATAAGGAATGCACAGCTTAGTTTAGCTTAACAAGCCTTGTAAAGCAAGATTTACCGGAATTATGCAACATTCGTACTCATCAGAGACGCCAGCCAAAAAGCTCTATAGTTCTAAGAAAACAAACGGGGGAAAAACTGGGAAATGCTCAGACGTATATGTTTCTGAAAATGTTTAACAAACACATGCAACTAATTAGGCAAAGATTGAGAACGATGACAGCAATTCCAAGTGCATGTCATTTAGGTTTTGATAAATTGCTCATGTACGGAAACACGGATGAGATTAGTCGTTATTATGGTCTGGTAACCAGACTGGATCTTATGATAAAATTTAAATAAAAATATATGACATGTCTAGCATTTTGTTTACCACTCAGCACATTTTTAAATGATGATTTTCCAGAAACAAATTAAGCATTTGCCGTCATTCAAACGCATATAGAAACCAGTGCTATTTGATTACATATTATTTTTATCGCATGATTTACAGTTTTCCCATATATACCAATGCCGTATCCTACGATTTCACACTATATGAGATTACGGAACATTTTTGGAATTACAAGTAATCCAACATTTTGTTTGACAATCTCAATACAGGTACAGGAAATTACGCATAACAAAATGGTTTGCTCAATCGCGTTAGGGCAACCCTATTTATGGAAAACTGAAGCGTTTCACCCTTTTTGATGGCTAAGAATGATAAATGATGACATGGTAACTCCTAGGTCCACATGGACGGTCACATAAGTCTTTGCTTTCGGCATTAGGCTAAGTTAGGCAAACGGGCATGTAACGGAAGTGTAACAGCTAACGGCTGTGAATCTGTTTACGAGCCGGCTTACGCGGCGGAGACGAAGAAAACATGCCTTGAAATCATTCTGACATTTCTTGTCATTTCAAAAATGTGACAAAATTCCTTACACAGTTACACAACGTGACATCACTATGCCAGACGTGCCTTTAGATGGGGCTAGTGGCGAATTGTCCCAATTGGGAATAAGTGTAGACCAACTCACCTGTTGTTGTCCCAGTTTTGAACACGGACAGGTACTTTGACAGCGATCGTGACAGCGACATTTTCGGTCCCAAGGATGGGAATTCCCCAGACAAATAATCCTATAATCCTTTACACGCGGTATAATCCTGGAAGACAATCCAGCGCTTGATTGCGCTAAATCCGGACAGAGAAACACGTTGAAAAGCCCTTGGACACTACCTATGAATAGGTAGGAGTAGGTAGACAGGCCCACACCTGGTCTCTCAAATTTGAAATTCGGCCCAACGTTTAAAAAACCGTTCGCGTTCACCAAAATGTCACACCTGTCGATGTGCCACACGGGGACTAGCCGTCGTGGGCCAATACAGGATTCCTGTCATCGCTTTTTCGTTACCACGGCACGTAAAAACTTTTTGTCACTTTTCAGCCTCTCATCCTTTAGCACCATCGACGATGACGACGAACGATATCCGAATGCGGCTATGGCGTCTGTGGATGTTGCCAACAACAACAAAAAAGAGCAAACAACAAGAAAAAAAAATCCCAACCAGCAAATCACTTTTCGGGTGCCGATAGTGCGCGGCAACAGTTGGTAAAATGAGGTCGGCAGCTGCTCCCCAAATTTTCGTACGCCTTCGCAGGGTTAAATGCAAACTTTGGGGTTTATTTTCGTCTTCATCCGCAGTGAAGTCGTCTTACTACCGAGAAATTTGGTCTTTTAACCCTTCCTAAAAGGTGAAAGGTTGCCTATCCTCGTGCTGGAAATAATGACGACATCGTGTCATACAATTTTACTCCTTTCAAACAGAAGGTCATCAATTACGCAAATGAGCACTAATGTGCAACTCTGCATATATCTCGTTGGACGGCGCTACGAGTGAGTTGACATCCGGACGCTACTCACATGGTAACCAAGTATTCCACTGACATCGAATAGAATTTCGGAGAATCAGCGTGTCATCCTGATTTTTTTTGAAAAATCCCACTTATCTGTATATTTTGGCACAACACCAAATTATAGTTTGAAATATCTAGACTCCGGTTGTGGCATTAGGATGCCCAGTCAGTGATGCAGATAACTTTGCTCGCCTCAAGTAGGGATACTAACAAGTTCAGCAATTCCTGAGCTTAGTCGCGTGATGTCATCATTCCCAAAAACACAAGTTTAGCATCTGGTCTTTTCCCGTGCACAATCACGAACACCAGGTAGTTTCAATAATGATGTCATCCAACAGCAAGCCAACTTTGGTCAGGCTACGATATTTTGTTTACTCCACTGTCTTGCAGGCAGTTGCTAGGCGTTTTCCACAAGTCCAAACTTTGGGTCGAAAACCCTCGATTAGCCAAATTTTCGGCAACTGCTTACTCGGGAGGCTGGTGTATCGTGTGGGAAGTCCCAGTAGACACTGAGGCTCGACTTTGTAACTGTGCCAACAACGTTGGTTCTCACGCAGTTCCCATAGCAAGCAAGGAGGCAGGCAGGCAACTGCTTCGCGACTTACACGCCACTTTGCCTCCCAACAGGTTAGCTTCTCGACTACCAACAAAGGAACAATGCAGAACCCACGACGGTGCAACAAAGTCCTCCTTCATACCTTCTCCCCCATGCCACGTCCAGAAACGGGGCCATCCGATTGGTCGGTCATCCGTCCCGACCACGGCACTACCAAGCGTGTCAAACGCCAGTTCTGCTTCAAAGAGAATGACATTTAACCAAAGATGAAGGTTTTGCAAAAGGGAAGAAGAAGAAAAAAACCACGAGAGGGGGATGTAGCATTGGGCTACATTACCCTCCTAATCCACTTTGGCATCCAGGTGTTTAGCTGTTTTTTGGGGGTCCGTGTGCCAGGTACCTCGTTTCTTCCCATGGCGTTTCCTCTGCTTCCCCTGCCCCCCTCTGACCCCGGCTAGGATATCCTTGGGAGCAAACGGCGTGGCCCCCGGGGTTCTCGCATTCCGCCGCACGCCCCTCCACGGGTACTGTACCTCTGGTTCTCGGCTTTGTGACTCTTTTACCGGACCCAAAACCTCCTAAACCTGCTCCACATATGAGCGGCGTGGGGGCGTGTCCAAAAACGTACAATTGCGAAGTTGAATCGTGCAAATTAAGTTTTTTGAAGGCCAGCACGTTTTATCACATTGCCTCAAAAAAAAAATAGTAGTAATACTAATAATAATAATAAGTAATAACAACCTTGCTAATATATGACCAAGATGGCGGCCATGGATACTTAGGTGAGGGTTTCAACGCTGCCATATTGTTCCCCTGCCATAAAGCACCTGAGATACTTTACCTCTCGGATGGCCATAAGGTGTTTTTTTAAAGAAATATAGGGGCAAAGTTTCCTTGGAATACTTGCCAGAAATTCCAAATTGCCCCTATTTAGACCTTAAAGGTGGGTACTTTTGACCGTTGCCCTAAAACAGGATTATATGTTGCTTAACTTAAATAGCAAACTGAGTCAGGATTTTTGTGAAGAAACTTAACCAAAGTGCGCCATAAATTAATGAAAGTTTGTTCGTGTAAGCCGTTACACCACTGAGTAAGCCGCGGCCGGAAGCCGGTACACTTCCGTTACACGACGCTGCTGAATTAACCACCGAAAACCGTAAACGTAGGAAGAATACCATTTTATGAAAAGTTTTCGTAGCCGTTACACCGCCGAGTAAGCCGATTCTCCGCCGTTAGCCGTTACACCGCGCCGCTAATGAACTTTTTCCCAATATTGAAAATAATGTTCTATAACATTTCGATTTAATTTAAAGGTTTCCCCCTCTATCAATGTGGAACAAAAAACAACAAAATGTGCAAGTTAACTTTTGAAAATGAGGTCGAATGTTATCCCCTATGGTATGTTCTCCCCTTTACAGTTCCTTCACTATAAAAACACGGAATTTTTTTAAAACAATTTTATGCTAATGTCCTTTCCTAAGGCGGTCCTAGATTCGAGCTCAGTCAATTTATGCTACAACAATAGGTCGCATATGTCGTTATCGTACAACTATTGCGTGTAGGCGAAACAACGAAAATTTTCATGGTGAAATAGTATTCATGTAAAGTGAATTGTTTTTCAGCAGTGTTGCGTAGAAAAAAAAATTAAAAGAATAGGAACACTTATGCGGTACATTGCCTCTTACGACTCAAATGTTTAAAAAATAAATATATGATAAATGCTATACTCGAGTTGTGGTGTTTAATTTCATGATAACTATAACATTTGTTTCAAAACTTCAGTGGAACATTTTCCTTGTGAGTCGATGTTATCATCTGCTCCCTGTTTAGTTAAAAAAAAAAAAAAAAAAAAACATGTAAAACATGTCACAAACTAAAAAAAAAAAAAAAAAAAAATAATTATTCCACATGTCTTTGAGGGTTAAAAACACACACGTCCCAGTTTAAAGTAAATGTGCACAATGCTAGTATTAATGACTAAACCAAAAAAATTTGACTTACTAATAAATAGCAAGTTTTTTGAAAAAAAACCATGGCTTTAGGAATATCTAAAAAATGTACAAAATGCATGTACTATATAGGAAGCATATTCTACTAATTATGGACACAGTACATGAAGGTTAAAAACAACCCATTTAATTTTAAGAATGTACTTAGGATTTTCGTCAGTGAAATATGAGATGCTGAATAACTTACGGGCGGACAGACTGAAACTGACTGCCAAGTAATCGGCCCCTGCATCTTGAAATTCTATATTGCTCTTATACAACCTCAAATACACTTGAAAGGCAATAAAGTAACTTGATAGGATTTTCAGCAATGGCCACTTGACCAACAAACCCTTTTTTCAAGCAGAAGCTTTTGAGGCCTAATAAAGATATAACCACAATCCAGCCATGTCCTAAATGGGGGGGCTTATCCGTTATGACAATGTGATCGACTGGGGCATGGCAGACCATTTGATAGCCCAAAGTGGGGAATGCACATTCTGATAAGCAGGATGGTATGTTGGTAAACAGCTCAGGATTACGGCGACAAGTCACTTCGTGCCACAACAGCCAGTCGTGCCATCTGGAAGGGGAAAACCCCAAAAAACATGGTTGGCACCACCGGCCACCTGGCAGGGTCAAGCACGATTTCGAAGCTACACCACCCTCCCTGGAAATAGCTTATACCTGGAATATTAGAGGGGAAAGTTTGTGTTGTCGATACTATATAGGGGGAAACATCCATGGTGCGTGAGGGATTCTAAAGCACTAAAAACACCAACACAATACAGAGGAAGTTGAAACTGCTACTTTCAAACATTGCCGGAATTACAGACCAGTGGAGTTTCAGAGCAGGAAACCATGGTTTGAAACGACCACATGTGCTCTTGAATACAAAAAAGCATCTTGCTTCTTCTAACATCCGTCGATAATTTCATTTGTATCACTGAACACAGGGATCGAATCTTGTTAGAACTGGCATTAGTAAAGTTCATACAGCATCTTTTCCAATTTAGCAATAATCGTGTTCAGGCTGCCAGAGATGTCATTGTACACGCGTGTCTGTCAACCAAGGAATCATCTAAAGCCGTACTTCAGATAAGCGATAAAATGAAATTTTATCGAATCATCTAAATTAAACTACAATCTTGATGTTGGTAATCGCATCACATGCAATGTCGGGATCTTGCTGTGACATTCTGAACGCTTTCTATGTATGCCCATCAGCTAGATTCTGTCAAATTTAATTTTATAACACTTGGAATTCAACATCATCGCACTGAAATATCTGATGTTGAATTCCAATGAACCTTCGAAATTTGTTCTAACTACAAATGAATCTATACTTTTGTTTACCCATATATACAGTATGTACACGATATTCTGTACATCCAAAATATCCGCTTTTACAACAAAAAGGCACAATTATGTTGTAGAACATAACAGCATAATGCCCAAAAAAACTCTGCTACAAAAAATGATCCAACAATGTTTGGACACAACTGCAGAATAAACGATGTCCAAAAGACCAAGACCATAGTTTTTGGAATGACGAATGGGGCGAAAAATATTAAAAAAAAGAACCTGTCTAATAAATGCATACGCTTGGGACCAGTGAAAAATATGATTTTACACAGGTTCGTTTATATATGTTACAGTCAATGTGTCAAAGCAGCCAATGTGTAAAATGACTGGAAGTACAAAATGACTGGTCACATAATGACACACGATTTGGTAAAAAAAACTGCAACCTGCAACTGCTTACCTAATTAGTCGTTTTGTAAAATGACTGATTAGGTCAGTCATTTTACAA
>JAQGBW010000339.1:0-46208 GCA_034698625.1 Julus scanicus | reverse complement strand
GGGACTGGTAAAAATGTCCATTATTTAGAGGTTTCCGTTATTCGGGAGTGTCCGGTAAGGGAGGTACCACTGTACTTACTAAGGACTTGTTTATTTTATTATATTATAAATCTTAAATGCAATAAGTATGCTAAAGATGTCAAATAAATGCAGAACTATAAAATGGATTAATGACACTTTTATTAAGTACACATTAATTTTAATGTAAAGTGACGGAGGCTCAGCCACACATTTTCTGAGTGCTTTACAGTTGTCTGCAGAAATTCCACCCATAAAATTAATGCAGTACATAATAAATCGTGGAAACTAGGCTCACCTATAACATAAGGTGACGTAAATTATACTAGGGCATCCATTATCTGAAAATTAGCCATGTCGTCTTCTCGTTAAATTTCTCGTGCTATTTCTAGGCGGCACATAGTCGTTTGCATCGTCTGGGAGATGTTTGTTGCCTTCCACATCAAAGTCTTTATATCCATCCTCTAATTTTTGATATATTGAAATGTATTGAGTTTCAAAGAAATTGGATGGATCCTGTAATGTGAAAAAAAACAAGTGTTATACACAAGCTATGGGGGTTGCAAGCTTAATTTCATTTGCTGTACATGAAGTCATTTTATATCCACCTTTCCAATTTCCTGTCAGTATATATAAGCTGGCAATTAAATTTCACGTTTCGGAAAGAGGGAGGAAAAAAGAAGTCAGGCCAATTTTAGTTAATAATGCCACTCACGATTTTCTGTTAGTAGTCAAGGTCGAAGTTTTAAAGTAAAATAAGCAAGAGGGGAGAAGAGGAAGGTCTAAACATTGTTTTATACAATAAAATGTTAAACTAACAAACACTACATCGGGACAAAAGGTAAGAAAGAATTAGTCAAAAATTACTAATTACCATATTTTATAATTGATCTAATAAAATTTCAATTTTAATCGAAAGTAAGACCTGATATTAAGGTGAATTACCAGACAAAACTTTTTACAGATATTTGGCACTTCCACTTATTTTGCTGTTACAACTTCAAATGTTTGCCAGAGTCAAACAATCCGCATTCTAATCGAACTTGTGCATATCATTTATTTACAAATATGCTTGTATCAAATTTAACGAAATTTTCACCTTCATATGTATATTTAGTAATTTTACAATAAAATAAAGAAAAAGAAAACTTTAGTTTCAATCCAATGAATATACACTGTAGTGCACCTCTATCATGCTTAACGAGAAAATCTTTACTAAACATTTCAAATTGATTTATAAATGATATGTGTGACAAAATTAATCTCATAATATTGATGATTATTTCCCTTTAAGTGTTTGAAAATTATAAAACGGATTTCTGTATAAAAATGTAATACATGAATTATACTTTTAACGTAGTTTTTTTTTTTTTTTTTTGCATACACTCAAGTTTTGATGTCATCTTAGATTTCTAGGAATCTAATTGCGGCTTTTGCTAATAGCGAGAAGGTTTGATTTAAAAGCTATTTTAAAATATTAGAGTTTGTGGTAATTTTGGGCCGAGTCCCATATGCATGTAAGCTTATGTATACATAGCTTTCGTATTGCAACATCCCTTTTCATACCCAGTAAAATTTTGTCAAAATATATGACTCACCATGTAAAAGTGGGAAGGCCTAGGAAATACGCAAGGCTGGCAATATGTCCTTCCAACTCCATCAGCATCAGGAACACAATCACATGTCTGGCACACTTGCACCTGAGCTGATTGGGCAACACGACGGCTGTACACATCCATAAAACTTTTGGAAGTTTTCTTGGATTCATATAAGCGAAGACTGCTAAATACGGTGCCATTGCTTTCCAAAACAATTGGTACACAAATGTCCTTCGGTGGCATTACTTGACGTCGGAGGTCTGAATCGCCAGTTTTGATATTTCGTGAATCTTTTGAAGTGTATGCATTTACGCCATCAATTCCTAGAAATTTAACACGGCAAATTGCTGTTATGTCAAGAGATGATGAAGCCTGCATTTAAGAGCTGGTTGCTACAGAATGAAAGCACACTTACCATAAAACAACAATTCGGATCGCTTAACATCAAATTCTCTGTCCAACAATAGATGCACAGTGATTCCATCCTCCAACAACATTCGGTGAACCTCTGGATAGTCTCTCTATCAAGATGGATTAGAATCAATAATATCTTGTAAATTCTGCTATGATCAAATACGCTCTCATTTTTGCAAAAAATCATTAGTTTTTAAATCATGGGAATGTTTGAGGCTAAATACATATCTTACAACAACGTACGTTCGCGCCTATGTTCTCAACATTCCGCTGTGATGAGCTTGCCATTTTTATTTAAAAAACCCTTGACTAGAATCTAAGGGAGCTGTTAGTTAATACCTTTTCAAACAACCACAGATGGCAACTCACTTCGTGACAACTTCTCAAAGTTATATTCAAATATTTAAAAAAAGTTATTTCTTACCCGCATAACAACAGAATCTCCAATAGAACAGGTAAAAATAACAAAGTTTTTGGAGGCACCCGGACGAAAAGGTAGCTTGGCAGCAAATCGAAGTGCATCGAAAAAATCACGTTCTCCTCTTCCAATATTGAAATTACTCAATGACCCAAGAACAGTTCTGTGATTTGTGAAAATTTGGCTATCTGACGTTAGAGTGTGCGGCTCATCATAAACTCCAGACCCACCGAAAACAACGGTAGCATATCTGACAAACGATTTTTAAAATTAAGTAGTTAGTATAATTGCAATATTAGACATTTCAATACTCTTTAGTAAAACGATTTCATATGAGAATCACCTTCGTTCAAGGATAGAAGCCATCTGCATGGCACCATCAATATTGATGACTAAATCTGAAAACACAGTTGTGATATCTTTGTTGCACTTCTTGGCCTCAATTATAAAAACGACATCGGCTAGTTTCTTGGTGGAATTCATGGTAATGTTTCCAGCTTCTTGTAAAATATTTCCATTGGGTAAACTGCATTTCACTTTACAAAAATATTTGATGTTAATTTTAGTCCCCATCTAACAATTACATAAACATTGCATAATGGAAACAGTTACAAACCACAAAGTTTTGGCATCCTAATGGAAACATCTTTTGCATTGCAAGCCTGAACATAAGTCGCCGCACTGGTACATACATCTTCCGGCGTATCTCTGGTCCGGACATCACTGAGGCACATATTTAAAAACGGCAAGGGGTCAACCTAAGAGATAAGTCCTGCATCTTGTTCCACTCTACTTTCAAAAATTAATACCGATGCTACAAATAAAGTGCTTCAACTAACCTTTTCATAGCAATACTGGAACAACGAGAATGAATCGTTAAATAATTTCAAACAATGTCCATCGGCAATGGGATCTTTTCTTGGTGGCTCTATGGCAAAGTTCTGTGCAGTGTGACACTGCCCAGTAGACGTTGCAGTCCACGCATTGGCCCAATGAGGTGAAGCACCTTGCTGAACTCTCCCGTCTGGGGTGATAATATCGTCTGCCTGCTCATAGGAGTAGGTTCCTAACATTCCAGCTAATCGGCCAAAATACCATCCAGATACTTTAAAGATGCAAACATCATATGGCCAGTGACATGTGGCTGTAACACCATATCCATTTCTAACAACAGTCTTGTCAGCTTCACGAATAATGGCAGTATCCCCAAATGAGTGTGGAAGCTCCACTTTTTTCCCATTGACAAAAACTTGAAAATTTGGATGAATGTCGATTTCCTTGCCATCCATTCTCAAGCTAATAGACCGCTTGACTGGCCTTCCCCCAGCATAGTTATCATAATTAACGGTGATGGTAAAATTGTCATCCCTGAAATCGTGCATTAAGATGTAGCTGCATGTTCCGGCAAATTCCACAACTCGTCCATCTAAAGTCAGGAAATGTTGTCTACCAGCTAAAATGGCCTGGCCTGAAATTAAATTGAACAATTTCATTTTGTGAGAAAGACTTAAAAAAATTCATCCAAGTTATTAATTCAATGCCAAACAACTAACAATTCCACAGAAATTCAAAAGAGATTAAATTGAAAGGATTTCTTAGGTAAATAATTACCTTCGAACGGTGGAAACCATGTCTTGTAATTAAACGTCTTCGCCAGCTTAGCATACCAAGCCATGAACGGTGGACCATATGCATTATAAGGAACAGGCATCTCCTGAGATTTTACAAATTTCCACAATTTGTAGAATTTTTTAATTTCCTTCATTTCCTGAACCTGAGGACCTTCTTTTAAAGATTTCCATGGAAATGGAAGCTGCTGATCCATCTCGATGACTCCGTCCTCGGTGAGAAAAAGAACATAATTTGGCGAATCAAAGTGATCGGATGCTTCTTCTGCAGTCTGAGTAAACAGGGTCGTTACATCGTTGTACCACATTAGAATAGTTGAGAATCCATCTGGGTATGCCAATTCATAGTACTGAAGAATCCAAGTCGCCTGTTAAAGAACAATACGAGGAACTTAGTAAAATGGTCTGTTACCGTGTCAATGTGATTAATTTGCTACAATTTATAATTACTTTTGAATAGAGTGCTAGAAGAGTATCTATTGAATTTGTGACCACTGGATGATAAATTAGATTGGGCAAAGACCAAATTACGTCCCTTATATTAAACAAGGAGACCATCAGGTCATCCATTATTTGCTGCTGTTTATCAGACATGTACAGCTTAACAGATTGTATGAATTTGGAGAGCAGCTCGAGGAAGCGGTAACGCACGAAATCGATTATGGCTTCGGTAACACGAATGATTTCCGCACGCAGGAACACATAGAGGTCACTATTTACAATCCAGGATATAAATTCATTGATGATCTTTTCTAGTTTAAAGAAGAGAAAAGAACATAAATCATGTGATAATTATAATATAGCCAAAATATTTTTTGTAGTTCTGCAGGAGAGGAATTAGTAAATGAAAACAACCCAAACATTGTAATCATTTTGAAAAGAGGAAGGTGGGCACAGAGGATTGAAGGACTCCATTTTAGAGACGTCTCATAAAAATTTAAATAAAACAATATTCTCATTAAAAAGATTGACTGTTAGACATAGTTCATGAAAAATGGACAGCTATAAAAGTTGGATACATATGCAGAGTAATCCAAATTACCTTTAATCCACCATATGACGCCTTCACAAGCAGATTTCATCGTGTTCCAAATTTCTTTTATTTTCTCACCGACAGCACTAAGTTTGGCAAAATGGCTCATTATAGATGTTCCCGAAGATTGCAATTTGGTCATGATGTTGGCAATAATTTCTGGCAGTGCACTAAGAGCAGTTCCTGCCTTTTCCCAAAGCTGGAAAACCAGATCGGCAGCCAGCAAAAAGACCTTTAAAGTACCCTCCCAGATCTGCACAATCCATGAATTTGTCAATGATGCTGAAATCTTCAAAACAGAATTCCATACATTCCGTAGTATGCTCCAGACAGATTCGATATGACCATAAAAAACTTCCAGATTCCAGTGAAAGGATTCGGATGCAAATTCGTACAATTCACTAAACCATGAAAGCAAACATAGTTGTAATTGTTATTCTGGCATCATCTTTATGATTGCATCTGCAAAGCACTAACCTGAGGTATCCATTACCCGTTTCCAAAAATATCACGATATCTTGTAAGAGTAGATCATTGTTGTAGTACATTTCAGTAATGTATTCTCTGACGTGTTTGAAGTCATCCATAACTGCGTCCATTTCATCCTTCAATTCATCCAGCATTGGTTGAATAGCAATAGCAAAACTTCTCCATCCCAGTCTAAATTTGTCCAAGCTTTCGACTAAGAAGACATCCCACACACTCCATAAGGATGATATCGTTTGATTATGAATTCCACTAAGAAAATCCCCTACAGCTGCCTAAAAGTATTATCAAAAAGAATTGCTCAAAAAATAGCAAATATAATTCTATATGAGGGATTTCTATATAGGAATTTCTAACAATTATAAGTTCCCAAATCTATGAAATTTTATTTTTCAAACCTGCACTTGATCCACAATGTCTGGCACCCAATATGCTCTTGCGGTTATATAATGAGTGGTGTTTAAGTTGAGGATGATGCTGACGTCCCTGACTTCCTCATCTCCTAGTCCATGAAGTACTTGGAATGTGTATTCCCTTAGGCTCTTAAATCCAAGCACAAATCTGACGAAATCTCCATCATCTTTTAAATAAAAAAAGAGACTATAATGAGGACAAGTTTGGTGCAACCAAAGTTACACTATAATGTTATTTTAAAGGAGTTACCTTTTATAGAAGTCGCATTTGCTTCAATATAGTGATTATTGGGCCGATAGTAGAATTTAGAAGCATGGGTAGGTATATCCCGGAGTCCATTTGCAATGGCTAGCGTATAATTATTTGAGTCTGGATGATGCATTTCCAAAACGAATCTGGATTTCGGAAAATCTACCTGCGTATTAACAACATTTATTAACAAAAGCTAGATTATTTAATAAATTAACAAATGATAAATACATTTTTTTGCAAAATTATGTCAAAAATCAACAATAGCTTTGCGAAACTATACCTGGACAGTGGCATTCTCGAAAGCGAAGTCTCCAAGTCCCTCTAGAGCAAACTTGACATACCGGCCATCTTTGTTAAGGTATACAAAAGTGGTATTGGTCAAAATAGTTTTGTCTGACTTTTGCCAGTCAGAATTTAGTTCAACATTGAGATTGGAAACTGGATGTTTTGCGTTGAGAACGAGAGCAAAGTTTTCAAGATCTTTAGAATTTGAGGAAAATCCCCGCAAGATGGTATTAAAGACGAGCTTATCTCGATGATGTGGAGAATATTGAAGAATAAGCCGGCCTTTAAACAAATCACTTCCGTGTCCTAACATAACCTCGGAATTCATTTCTACATCCTGTAAAAAAAAACACTTTCCATAAACAAAATTTCCATCTACTAGATAAAAATATATTTTCATATGAATGATAGAATCAAGTTTTTATAGGTGTGATGACAAGTCATTATTATGGGGTCTTCAGATCAAACAGTATTAAAGTGACATTAAAGAAATCGTCCTTCTTAGAAATATATGTTATTTGGGAAGAACAGTATATCTAAGATGTTTTGATAATAATGAAATAATCTTTGGAAAAAAAGAAGTAGAAAATACGTCTAACATGCGTTCTTTAAAAAAGGAAACTTACCCGTGATAATTTAGGATGATGAAGAACAACCTTCACTTTATGAGACTTCCCGAGCTGATTACTAGTGTCTTCATAGTCCACGTTGAGGCGAACATGTTTTTGCTGATTTTTCAAGGCGTCCCACTTTAGATTCATTACCACTTCCGTAAACCTCGGCTTTCGCATGATGTCAGCTACGCACAATATGACACGGCCAGGATGTTCCCAACGAAAGCCAGCATCTTTATGAACAACGGATCTTCCCTGAGGTCTGGTATGCAACCATATTTTATATGCTGCCAGAGTAGATTTAGTCTCTCCCCAGCCAAGAGTTGTTGCATGTGTAAAATTCAATGGCAACTTCTGGTACATCGTTATCAGATTAACTTGGTGTTTGGGATGAATCACACTAACATGGGCTTCACGCCCTGACTCTTCATATAGCACATCGATGACTGCTCTTATAGAATTTGCCTGTTTTTCCTCTAAGTCCCATAGAACGCTAGAATCAACAGACAACTTGTTTGGGTGTCGCCTGCTGAGCACTGCAAGTCCAAAGGGCTGCCATGGATTTTCCAATTCGATTGCAATGGTACGATTATTCCATGCATTCCAGATTTCCGAAATCATCTTGACATTGCCGTGAAGCAAGGTTTGACTGTTTACATCGATATCAAAACTACCAACAATTCCACTTTGATCACGAAGCACAAACGCTCGACCATCCACTTGTTGCACTATCGAGAACGGTGTTGTAATGTTCAATGTGCCTTGCTTTGAGCCATTTTCCAAGGCCTCCCCTTGCACCTTCAAATCAGCGACCCGCTTGTCAGCCCAATAAAGTACCAGATGAGTATCCATTGTCCCTTTACCAGAAGGAATATTATTGGTAGCCTCCAATCCCACTTTATCAACGTTCTCAAAAGGAGTTTGAATAAACATTCTCCCTTTAAAAAGCCGCCATTCACTAAAATTTAAATTGCCTTCTCCTTCCCAAAGAGTTCCCTTAAGCAGAAAGTCAGTCACGCAATCTTTTGCTGACCTCTTCGTATCACGGCAATAAAATTTGAAACTGAATTGGCCACCATCTTTCCCTCTCGTTGCATCAAGAGCCTCTGATGCAGGTACAGGTTGCCAATTTGCACCAAACCCAGCGTCCACAGACATCTCCAACCTGTTATACCACATGTTAAGTGTGGTAATGGTGTCATCGAATGTAAAGTTTGATCCAGAAGACACGGACGTTAAGTTTAAGCTATACGTTAAGAGTTCCTCGAAGCTTATCTTCTCGTATCCTTCGAAAGGTGTGTTTATGTAGACGCTAAAGTCGAAAAACTTGTCGAGAATGTGCTTGGTGGATATGGTAGTACTGAATTTGTCATACCCTTCAATAGGTGAAATGACGTCCAAATTGACTGCCACGTTGTCCCACTCGTCACCTGTTTTCCTGGCTTGGATTTTTAACTGTCGTAGATCTTTTATTGGAGAGCCGGCATCGATAAGGAAGGCAACAAGCCCATTTGACGGGTCTCGCTCATACGTGGTTTTTGCGAAATAGTGTCCAGATGGCAAAACAAGAGACGATGATGCAGAAAGTCCTTTAGGAGTCTCGGACACATCCACCGTAATGTTATATGGCTTACCATTACTCAGCAGTGGAGTGAAGCCTGAGAATGCAAACAAGGCAGATGCTGGTTCTCTTGCAGCCAAATCAAAAGCCAGAAAATGTTTGGTCACTCCTTCTTGTTTGATTGCCAGATCGGTGCTAATAACTAAACTGTCTTGAACAATTATATGTAGTTCAGTATCCACTGGCTTGTTAGTGCCCAAAAAGGAGGACAACACTCTGCCATTCATTAAGATCTCTGATAATTGCTTTTGTAGCATTCCAGACACTTCATGACGTTCACTTTTGGTAGTTGCAGATCCAATGACTATGTAAGTGTTAGGCTTTGAGGCCTGGTATCCTGCATCAAAACTACTTAAATCCCATTTAGTGATGGCAGGATTTGCAGTCGCCCGGATTGCAAAACCCGTGTTGTTAGTTTCATATTGCACTGTCAGAGATGAGGATTGTGAAGGCATACTGAAACGGAGGTCACCGCGTGATATTGCACCTCTTATGGATTTTAAGGCCCCTTCGGCGTTGATTCGCTCCATACCAGCAAAAGGCAGTTGTGCCACAATGCTAATGTCATAATTATGGTTCTTTTTCTGACGAAAGTTACCGCTAAAAGAGCATTTTGGAAACTCTGAAAACGGGGTCTCGATGTTCAAAACAGCATCTGTTCGTTTGCCCTGTGTTTTTAATTCGCTTTGAATTTTCAGCGTTTTCCCTCGATATACATATTCGAAGTTCGCTGATGCGTTGCGCAGATTTCCCACCGATTTTGCGAACAACACAACAGATATACTTGGCATTGCCAGCGTGGTGGATTTCAGGCTAGCCACAATATCTAGAACAGTCTGAGGGTCTTGTCCTAAATAGAGTGTGGCCTCCACAATTTCAACCCTGTTCCAACGCGCAGATATTTCAATCATCAAACGAGAGTTGGGTTCTTTAGATATCTTAATAACACCATCGGCGTTGCGAAGCCATTGCAAGGGGGTGATTACGGAAGCGGTTATTGTAGTCAATGAGTTTTTGTACGGTTGGAGCCCAATGGCAACAGAAATTATTCTTTTGTTGTCCCACATCAACAAAACCTTCGTGCCTCGCATTCCAGTTTTCTTCCAGGCCCCAGAAGTATTGAGATTAATGGTGCCTATCAAGGAGGTGGGCGTTTCAACTACCAACCCGGCAATAAAAGCATCTGATTCAAAGGTACCACTGCCGGCAAGGTTCAACTTCCAGGTTTCTTTCTGCACGAAGAATGAGGCGTGTTTTTCAAGGGCCCAAACGTTATAATGACCATCAAGCTTAAAGATTTTGTAGCCTTCTTTCGGGGTAGCTATATCGAGTCGCAATCGTGGAGCCAGAAAATCAATTCCGATTTCACCGTCAACTTCCAGCTTGCTCGGCTTGCTCCACTGAGTAGATAAATTAAAGTTGAGGTTGGTGTCTGACACTCTATACATTCCAGCCAACGCTACTTGTTCATAGTCGGGAATTTGGGTGTTTGCAGTCAAGTGCCAAATTTTGCTTCCTGGAAAACTTCTCAAATAGCCAGTCAATTTGAGTACTCTGGTTTTGGGCAGCATGGTTTGGAAGACAATTTTGGGGTGATACTCCATCCCATTATCAATGTGATCCAACACTATTTCCATTTGATTTGGTAGCCAGATACTTGAGTCCAGCTTCAATAACGCGTCGATTTTCCTCTTCCCATCAACTGTTGTCGAATGTTTTACATCAACTGCTGTTCTTAGCAACTTATCGTGAAGCACTTGCAGTTCCAGTTCATTTTTAATGAATCCATGTAACCAAGACTGGTTGACAGTCAACTGGATGTGCTCGAGACTATCGAAAGGCAAGTTGAGAGTTAAGTTGTCGTTAAAATTGAATTTATCATGAAGAGTAAGGCTATGGTCCAGATACAACTTCAGTTCGTCCCATGTACCTTGAAGATTAGAACGAAACAATGAATTACCCATTCGACCATGGGTAACATTCAATTGAATATGAGGTAGGGCAGCCAATGGGCTATCTAGCCGAAACAGCAAGTCCAAATTGCGGGATTTTTGTGAATCAAAATTCCACTGGCCGCACAGAATAAGCCCACTTTCACTATTGCCACGCTTCCCAGCTAACTTGGCCATAACAGAAGATGAATTTAAGTGGTTCATAACTATTAGTGTTGCATTTTCAAGTCCTTTCACGGGCGTTATTATTGTAGTGTCAAATTCAAAATCTGTTAATGATTTATAAGCACCAGAAGCTGAAACATTAGCAAATGTCTCATTCCAGTTGCCACGAAGAGTGCTTTTAATCTCATGACCCGTTCTTGAGTACAAAACTCCACTGCCAAAGCGAATGAAGCTACTGATGACATCAAGACTGCCGTCCAATAAAACGGATCTCTCCGAGCGTTGGAGTGTGCCTTCCCCTCCGAGTAAAAGCGTATTTCCGCTAGGGAGAATCCCCTGAATTTGCGACTTGAAGCCGTATATATCGTAAGAATGTGTGAAATCCATGGAGAAATTGTGAAATCCATCCAATGGTGTAATTACAATGGCATTTCCCTTTATTTTGTAGGCCCTTCCGTGCATGCCAGAATCCCCGTTTAAAACAATAAAAACTTTTTCTTCGTTGTTCCAAAGAAAGCGCATGAGGCTGTTTATTCGATTCGATTTGAGATCGTGATCCACCATAAAGTTCAAGTTATGGAACGTGATGAAAGGCGTTGTCACGTTTAGTTGTATAGTCGCTTTGTCGTACTTGGTAACTGGCTTGATGGCATATGCATGCAGCTTGATTTGATGGTCAGCAGCCCATTGCACTTTCAGGATGGATTCAATTTCCCGGGAAGTCAAATCGTGCTCCATATAAATCACGATATTCTGGAAGCCTTCTATGGGAGTTGTAAAGTTCATGTCTGCTTCCATGTATTGCTGATTGCCTGAACGCCAATATTTGCCTTGAGACACAGCTTGAAAGGGTGAATGTTTATTCATCACCAAAGAACCGAAAGATGTCCAGCTCAGACCATCATCATGGTGACTCACATTGACTACAAGGGACTCCACTGCGGAAAAAGGTGTCAAAACATCCAACCCACCGTTCACTTGCCGTCGACCACGGACAGATGTCAGGTTCAGATTTAAATCCACACCGAGTTTCTTGGATCCAGCCCACTCGACCAAAATTACTGTTTTCTGTCCATAGACCTCGGAAAACAGGGAACCATTGTGCATGTTATCAAACTCTATACCTATGGCTTGATCGAGATAAATGAGCTTAAAAGTTGTGTGTCCAAATTGGATTCCTCTCTCATCGATGATATTGAATATGATCAGCTGTGTTGGATCGCGGTCAGCATCCCAAGACAATTTCGTCGAAAACTCAAAAATGTCGAAGAAATGCTTTAGGCGACCAAAGCCAACAACACGTCGGCCACTCGTAGATCGTACATCAAAGTTCAATGCTTTTTCCTTGCCCACATTCATCTTGACCACACCATTAATGACATTAGCTGGGTTTTGGATGGAGAATTCCCCTTCATATTCCTTGGGTTGATTTTGCTTGAAGCTGCCTTCCAGTTGGTATTGGTCTCGTCCTTTGACAAACCAGTTCGTTTTCAATCGACCTTGATCCTCCATTACAAATAAGGAACCAACACCATAAAATTCAACATCACCAGTGATATTCAACCAAAGTCTTTGGTCCACTGCCATTTCAGAGTTGCGATTCTTGTATTCTAGAAATACGTCCAAATTTCCCAATGGCCGGTTTGAACTAACCAGTTGCACAGAGTAGTCACGTGGCAAAACTTCAATTACATCCAATGAAATTCCATTCTTTTGGTCATTTATGTACACTAAAGCATGGCCCTTCACGCACCACAAAAGGTCCGATTCGTCTTGAACGTGTAATTCGAGTCCATATTTCTGGTGTAAGTTGCGCTGCAAATGTATTTTGCTTAATAACATGCGCACCTCGTTCTTGTGATCGATGGAGAACGCAAAATGCACATTTCTAGATGGTATTTTTACTGCGAAGGTGCCATTGAGAATGTGCTCGTCGAGAGTCCCTCCGTAAGTCAGGATCTGCTGAAAATGAGCAATCTGTGCCTTTCTCCCGTTTCCAGTGCTATCAACTTGCACCGTGTTTTCTATGTGCCCATCTGCTAGCTGGAAATTCCAGATCACAATAGAGTTGTATTCCGGGAGGATGGACGTGTGAATATCGACAGTCGCACTAGCAATCGTCAGACTTCGGCTACTTGGGGTTGTGTATTTCATTTTCATCGTTAGATCCACGGTTTCCTTTTTGGGCTGACTGTCCAAATGATATTCAAAATTAGTCCTAGATATTAGCCCCGCAGTTGTTCTATTTAGTGATCCTTTGATCGTTGCATCCAACATTGGAGACTTAAGCATCCCATTGTAGTGTATATTGCCACTTCCTTGGTTTTCTTTAGTTAATTCGCCTGTTAAAAGAAAATATTTGCTATAAACTATTTATAAATATGGTCGAAAAACAGATCGCAAACACAAAACACTAAGCTTTGCAAATAGCTACAGCTTACGCCTTATGTGTTTTGTGAAATTGCCAACATGCAAAACGTTAGAGAATTTAACCACAATCAAACATTTAATATATAATCTCAATTGTGCCATGCATACTTAAATATTATAGCATTTCATAAAAAGTGATTGTAAACAAACCTCTAAAAACAATTGGTTTAATGGTAAAATCCTGGATTGTTATATCAGCAGTGAGGTAATGTGATTGGCTATAAAGCAAAACACCATCCAAAGAAAAGATGACTTGAGATGGCACTCGAATAATTATTTTGGGAATGTACTTCATGTGATCAATCTTGTTTTCTATTCCGATTTCAGAATGAAAGGAAAATTCCTGATCGCCATCAATTATCACATCAGCATAAAGACCCTTGCGTGTATCTTCATTGTCATAGTGTCCTAATATAATCAAATTCATAAATATGAATATAAAATAAGCAGCCATCAATTAATGCAAAATCTAGTGAACTCGCCTTTGATAACTGCTTTTTTATAAGGTGAAAGTAAGCTCAAATGCATGCTCTTGTTTAATGGGTTATCCCTATAATCAACTGTCCACTCTCGGTCGACCGATGCTTGAGGGGTACGGAACGAGATGATAAAAGAACGTGGGCCTGGAGTACTCGAATCTACTGAATGCCCCTAAAATTAATCCAACACGAAAACCTGCATGTTTCACTAATTTTTTCTTGGATTATGTCGCTCAATCAATAGAACAAATTAAGGGGCAATATTGGAGACAGTTAAAAACAACTTTAACATACTCACATCTTTCACATACTCAAAATGATAAGTGCTGAGCATTGCATCAGTTTTCCTCATCCAAAAAGCAATGTTCAAGGGTCCAGTTAAAGGAAAATATGGAGAATTTGATTTTTGAGATGAATTGAAGTATTTAAATTCTGCACAAAACTCCACTCCCAAAGGCTTTGATGTTGCTGCCATTGAACAATGTGTAGCATCAGTGCTATCAAGATTATTGCTTCTCAAAGGCCTGAATGTCCCCCAGTGATTTAAAATTAGCTTTGACCTAAATTGAAAAAGTACCAAATTAATATTTAAGATTGCAAATCGACGAAAGATCAAAAATCTAGGAATCAATGCATAGCTATGAAAAAAGGAAGCACTTACTTTGCCTGCAAAAAATCCATTTTGTCTCTTAGTAAGTTGTAATGAACTTTCACATGACCTCTATCGTTCACCACAAATCTGCCATCAATCTGTGTTGAAGTGTAGATGTCAGCATCTATAATGACACCGGATTTGCCAACGTAGCCATCCATAATCATGGATCCCATCACAGAAATGCCAGCACTGCCACAAATAGAGAGATAAGAATAAGCAAGATTCCGAATTTGTCTAGGAAGCTACCAATCTAACTTTGATTGGTAATAGATGCATATTAACCTTGGCCTTATCTGGCCGTCGATATCAAAAATTCCTTGAGAAAACTTGCGCATATCCAATCTTCCACCCACTTTCAAATTTGCATTTGCCGTGGCATTCAACGTAAGTCCCAGTGGCAATCCGGCAATTGTTGGCACAACAAATGATGAATCCATGAGAATTGTATTTCTTGATATTTCAAATGAATTATCCTTTGCTAAATACTGCAAAAAATCTGCATAAGTGCCATGAGACCAGCGCTGTACAAGGCTCTCGATTTGGTCGCCTTTGGCATGGTTATACCACACTTCTTGTCCAAAGACTTTCATCGAAAGAGTGCCATCTGGAGGAGCAGATGACAGGGATTTCATATTTGATTTTACCTGCAATGGCTCACAATAAAGATAAATTTAATATAATTAGGGTTTATACCAACTATTCAATGCATTCATGCTAATTGATTTAATTAAAAATAGCTTGCAGTTTTTGAGATTTGTTGAATTGCAGAATCAACAGGATGATGTTGAAGTTTATCCGTTTGCTCGGCAGAATCAACCTTGACCTCAGAATGGGGTTCATGACGGAAAAACGATTCTGCTAAATGATCAAATCCTTCCAAACGTCCATCAATCTATAAGAATACAGATTTGAATCAAACTTGAAAAAAGCTAGTATTTCGAGCATTCGTCTAAATGATTCATTATCATGTTTCAATAAACTACAATTTTCATCGTAAGTTTATTTTAAAATGTTTAAGGAACACACCTCCACTAAATTAATTGATTGCCCGAATAAGTCCACCGTCAGGTTCAACATAGCAGATCGTGGAATGAAGGATGTTGGCGAATAAACAAGATGCGTTTCCAAATGCCCCCCAACATTGAGGGTCTCCGAGAAGATGGATTTCTCAAACGCCTTACTAAACTTCCGAAGGTCTTTGGCATATTTTGCCTGGAGCTCAGTGTCTTCAAGAATTGCTCTTATTTCAATCTTGCAAGGATCCACACTTTCTTTGATTGAACTTAAGTGTGACCACACGAAAGAATTAACTGCAATGTTCAGAATCCTGGTTACAATGTTGTAATACATTAAATGGTTTGATACCATTTCCAAATTATTTTCTATTTTTATGTTGTACCTTGATTGATAGACTCGGAATTCAAGGATTTCCAAATTCTGTCAAAGTTAGAATTCATAGGGCACCTCATCACTCCCAAGTAAGCAGCTATACGAATTTCACTGTCCTCGTCTATGCTTGCAAATATGCGCAATAAATTTTCTCGCTAAAATTGAGCAAAAGATCATAGGGTCATAGGTTATACAACTGGCATAGGCAACAAGATAAGGAAACTAAGGCCGTGGTGCAGATATACCTGGACATCACACGGTAATCTTCGATATGCTTCAATCGCTGTGATGCGAACAATAGTTGGGCGATCGGCTGTGGAGCACTTTCCTAGTATATCATAAGAATTCCATCTACCTAAGTTACCGAGAGCTTTTAATGCTACCACAATCTGCTTAATGAAAAATAATTAAAAGTTGCAAGTTCCACGTCAACTAGTTGCTTTAGACCAATAAGGATATTGATACTGACGTTTTCAATTTCATCAGAATTTCTCGGATTGCAATCAGTTCCCAGATGCTGCTTAATATGATCAATCAGAGTCCGTACTTCCACACTTTTTTCACAATTTGGATTCTTTTGACAATATGAATTTGTCAGAGCTGCGATGCTTAAAGCTGCTTTTTGTTTACCAGTTGTTTTCAAGCTCTGTAATGTTAGTAGATGCTGAAAAAAAAAATTACAACGCAGTTATGAATATGTGATGAATTCTTTTCATTTTTAAGAACCAAATATCATAAAATAACACACTGATCAAGATACATATTAAAATTACCATTAATGATGTTAAAGTTTGATTTGTAGGTTGAGGATGAAAGGCAAGCTGTTCTAACCATGAGTTGATTTCAGACTCCTGCAGAGTACCATCTGTTATAAGATCCCTCATTAAATTAATAGACTGCGAGTTACCAATCAATGGTAAAGCGTCACGGACATATTTCCTGATATGTAAAAAAATACAAATTTTATAATATTGCCAAAATTAAAAATATCGTTATAGGTCGTAACGTGCCTTGCACTATATATTTACTCACCGTCCTTTACTAGAATATTCACAAATTCGGTCAACATTTTTCACTATTTCTGTCAACTGGGAATAACTGAGATGCTGGAAACTTTTCACCAATCTCCAGAAATGGCGCGGCGTATCTGAACTAATATCCTCCTTTGATGTGTGACATAACTGATAAAGAGCCTGTTCTGCCTGATATGGAGCATCTTTGGAACTCAGACTCCTCACCAGATTAGGATCAAAATCGTGATCAAACAATAAAGTGGTTTTCAAAAGTAATTCTGAAGCGCCTGCAGGAATTAAGAAAACATTTTATTCATGACTTGAATTAATTTCCAAGCAGGGAAATCGTTTCTGTACACTGTTTTTGTTTTCGAACCTTTCTCTTTGTGCATAACGGGTCTGTGGATTTCATCCATCAAAACAAGTGACTGCTTGGTCATTGTCATGGCACCACTGTCACCATTTGAAAAAGGACGCAAAATGTGACGCTCGTCGCACGAAACCCTACTGATAACTCGCTCGTCGAAATCCTGGACGCATTTGTATGTGCTGCGCAAGACGGAATTTCTTTCGCTGCCCTTGATAAATGAAAAACCACAATGCAATCTTACAAATTATATGTTGAAAAACTGAAATGCCATTGATTTGATGATAAGCATATCACATCGGGTACGTTACCAACCTTTGCTGAAAAATAAGGTGATGACTGAATAGCCGAAAGAAAAATACTCCGTTCACCACATTTATCCAGATCTTTTGTCTTTTTCGCTGACATAGTCATCCAGTGAAAATCTAACAGGTATTCGGTTGGGCAGTTGCCCTCTATATCCCTCTAGCAAATAGCACATTCAAAAGCATTAAACCTTGAATAAAAAAAATGTTGTCACATCGTGGCTAAACGATTCCACCATCACTATACCTCCATCAGTTTGGTGCTGTCAATTGCATTGACATTAGCTCTGTTCTGCAACATAGATATGATAGCCCTCTTGATGTTAAGCACCCAAGGTTCCTCTGATGGTTCAGCACACAAATCGTTGATGGCGCCATCTTCGAATGAAAACCGTAGTGTCCATTTTTCCAGAGCCTCCTTGAATTGTTGGTGACCTGTTGCAAAGTCGTTTGGCACTGGATCGTTAACATCTCTGTTTCGGAGATTAACATTTCGAAGCTGCGACATTAACAGATTAAGTTACTATTCCACGTGTAAAGTTATTGTCACTAGCTCATTCATGTAGCAATCTTACCTTTATAGAGAAATCACAAGGTGTAAAAGCATGAATTTCAGTTTGAGCTTCTATGAATATGCTCGTAAAATCCTCGGTATCTCCAGAAATTGTGGTCACAACGTTGGCTTCGTAGTTATAAATGTAGGAATATCCAGTCTCGTACGCGAACTTGTCACCATCTTAAAACATGATGCAATTTTCGACAGACATAAAAATTAACTTTTCATCATATTTTATTACTGCGATGACATTTTGAATTAGACATTGAGATTTATAATAAAGCATGGTATTTATACCAACTATATCCGCTATATTATAGTTATTTCGTATTTATTTTTAAAAACAATTTGAGTTTGCAAACTAGACTAAACGCATTGGTTTTAAAAATAACATAGTCCTCCTTTGCAATGGCCATTGCCAGTATACCGCAAACACTAGAAAATAAATATTTCTGTAGTTGATATCAGTACTATTGAATTTCTTACCGGGACATTTGGCCGGGGCACATGTTTTAACGAATAGCGAATCTGCAAAAAAATAGGAAAACGACCCATTATAAAAATGCTACTCAAATTACTGTTATTGATATGCTAATCAAATTTGAGTGTGTGATTATTTTTCAAAAATGCTTCTCAATTCAAAATAGAATGATGGCCATATGCGTCTTCGTTGACAAACAGTATATTGAAACATTTCTTATTCTCGGACATTAAAGAAGCAGAGTAAATAAAACAAAATCACGACTAACTCAAGATTATTTCTATAATTAACAAATATACCAAGTTTAATATTGACTGCATTTGTTATGATTTTATGGATTCAAAATATAACATACCCGCAAAAGATCCTGTAATAAATCCGATTAAATAAAAGCACAACAGTAGTTTGAGAGTAATTGCTGCCATTCCTGCATGCAACATGCTCTGCCCAAAATGCAGTTTTGTCAATGAACTAAGGCTTATGAACCTTCATAATGAAACATGACCACGAAAGCCGTTGGGGATGTTAAAACTGACCATTCATGGTCAAATTAAGACACAACACTGGACTTTGGATACTATTAATTATCACGAGTTTTTTCTTATCTGAACTGAAAGCAAACGCTGTTTTCGTTAATAACTGGTCAAAGTTTCTTCTAGAAAATTGTGAATTTGCAACAACTTCATTCAAAGTCCAAAAATATCTACACCAACTAGTCTCTAGAGGGGAGTTGTACGAGCTTAAAATCCTGATTAAAGCCATAATAGGGATAATATCATTCGTCCAATTGCATGCTGGATCTACACTTTAGGGTTGTCAAACTTCAATTAATGAAATAATGCTTCAGGATCCTTGCCCTAGGCAGCTATATTCGTTTTTGAATTCAAGCCAGACGAACATATTATTTGAGTATATTAACTAGTATGCATTTGAGCAAAATGAATATATCGAGAAAATAAAATAACGACTACCGGTAAGTTTATACTGATTCAAATAGGAGCTTGTTGAAAAATGAAATTGAAGTTCAATATTTAAAAAAAAAAAAGTATCTTTAATTTAAAAACAGAAATTTGTCTCCTATTTATGCGCAGTTTTCCATATGAACATCATATAGTCCAGCAATGTATATTTTAGAAAATTTTAGTAACGAACCATGGCTATATACAAGTATTGCATATTCTTATTTGTAGAAAATATGTGGCGATAAGCTAGCAGACAAACAACTCATTAAACGGATGTAAATTATTTGATAATCTCTGATATTAAAATACTGAATTTATTATCGTAATTTGTATTTATAGAATATTCATGAGTTGGGCGTAGCAATCCGCAATCAACTGACATTTATTGAATACGAGAATTTCAATGTTTAAACAGCAACTGAACATTAAAATTACGACATTACATATGTATGATTTTACGATGTGATACATGTTCTGTACCAGTATATACATGCATATGTCATAACGCCAATAAAATATCTGAATATTCTTTTGGTTGTAATTAAGCACATTTTTTTTCAGCAATATAAATACTTTCCGGTGTTTTGAATGTCATAAATTGCGACTAGAAAACAAAAAATGCAGTTTTTCCCATGCGTAGTACACCTGAGACTCGATATACTTCTGTATCGTTCATTTATAACGAGGTAACGTGTTTGAATATATATCAAAATTTGTGTGCATAAGTTGATTGGGTAGAAACTCGATTATCCAGACGTGCAGAGTCAAGATGCGTGTTTTTTTATTTTAGGTGCATATGCACCAAACGAAAGATGTAAGACACATGAAACATACACATGCTACCTTAATGTATACCTGTAACGCTTGATCTCCTGAATTGAAAGACCACCTATTCTTTTAAAACTGAGCAATGATAGTTATATTTGCATTTATAAAAGAATAATGGCGTCACAGTAAAAGTTTAATAAGTCTGTATATCAGTCTGACCGCCTTGTCAGAAAGGTGAAACATGATGTACCAGTTTTGGGCAGCATTTCTTAATATTATGCTATATAATTCTGCATTTTGTTAAGTTAAGTATGAATGCTGTCTCATTTAATAAAAGTTATGCAAAATAAGTTATGTAATTCAGCTGCTGATCACTTTTAAAATCGAACTTTACAGTAGAAACTCGATTATCCGGATTTTTGCTTATCCGGATGACCCATTGTCCCAATTAGTCCGGATAATCGAGTTTCTACTGTACATGGAAACGCTTTTAGCGCAGGCTAACATTTGGTTTCCCATGACCCGTGTTATATGGGCTCCTAATTGTATATTATCCAGTAATACATCAGAATATTTACGGTCCTAAACCATATGGTCGTGTCTCGGTTGATCCTGTAGGCTCCCTTCAGGATCAACTTGCCAAGTGTTGGGCCCTGTTTAGCCTTAGTTGCCTTTGGGCCCTAAAACTCCAACCAACAACAACAACTAAACCATATGGTTGTACTGATACAGATATACTTTATACATAATCTTTTAGCCAACGCTTTACTTTCGTCAAATTTTCTTTCAGTAATGAAATGTATTTATAGAAAGTGAACATTTTGAGCATCGTGCTATTGCAAAGTATATATGAGCCATTAACAGTTAACACATACACTCTAATACCAAATTTTATACATCCGGGATGACACTGGCTCATATTATAATCTTCTGTCCAAGGCCGTATATATGGGAAGGGGGGGACATGGGGATAGATCCCATCATCCCATATCCCCCGAAATCCAAGAAATTTTACAAATTTCAACCGGAATCGGCAAAATATAAAGGGGGAATTCCTCTAAGATGGAAAGTTCTTTCCATTTTTCCTTCAAGATTGCCTTTGGCAAAAACGAGGTCCACAGTGGACCATATCCCCCCTAAAATGTGATAACATTTACGGCCTTGCTTCTGTCCCTATACTTTGTCAAAGACTGCATCAGAACAGGCAGCACAGGAATATGACTGTCGTTTTCAACTTGGCACACATCATACATATTATTATTGAAAAATAAAACGCGCCATTAATTATGCGTAATATTTGGTAAATGGTAATGGACAATTTCAAAAATTATGCCCGACTTCTTTGGCCCACATCACCTTTAAACTTTTTCATCTAGCTATAATATATGCCTTCATAAAAACCAAAAACAACAACAGCGTATTATATATAAAATGAATCTTCTACAAATTTATGAAGATTTGCCAACTTCCTTGAAAGGCGTTACACATTGTATATATGGTTATTGGGAAACGGCCAAGATATTAACCTACAGCAGCCAGCATGAGATTACACACCCTTAAATTAATGATGTCTTTTATTGGCAAAAGTTAAAAACTTTCATACGACGCTTTAAATCAATAGAAATGTTCAATAAACTAAACATATAAAAGGCTTCCAAAGAAAAGCATACATATACTATAGACCCCCATATGCTCGTGTAGGAAGTATGTATATATACGTCCGAAATATTGTTTTGAGGGCGTCCGGTCGATATAGGCTAACCTTGATGAGATGCGCTAGAAAGCTATAGTCATTTCTATGTTGCGGGGGATTTTGTTGGAAGCTAGTCAATAGTTATGTAAATGAAATTCGTCGAAAGCAATGTTAATAGCACAACGAGAGCTGCGTTTGTCATTTTAGGAGCTAACAGCTAGTGTGAAACAACATCGCCATTCTGGTGTGAATCGACTCATCAAGGTAGTATACTAGTATATTGTCTAATTGTGTCAGCATAACCTCGCGATATATTACAAATCGTATTAGTTCTATTGACTCAGATATGGTGTTTCTAAATACAAAGGATAGGAGATGTACCCACAATAAATGTTGAACAACGGACATGGACAATTCGAATTCCCAGACACATTTGGAGATGGCCATTAACAACCAAAGAAACTTACATTATAATGAAAATGGAAGGAATAGCGGTAAGATTACTGCATCTAATTCCTGAAAAAGTGTAGTTTATTTCAATTTACTAAACGCTAAATTATTTTGTGATGAATACTGTAGTTAATCTATATGTGCACAATACGCATAGGCTATTTACAATGCATTTGACATTACCATAATGAGCATTTAGCGTTAACGCTTTTATTAAATTCAATATGAAATGGTAAAAATAGATATTGGAAATACACAAGTTGGTATAGCATCCGAGCATCTTTACTCCAGAAACGGCCATCTTGGAATGCCCATATCATTTGAAAATTAAATATGAAAACAAATACGTTATGATAAAACTAAGCAGATAAATGAACAAGGCCACACTATCGCAAAAATGACATAATTCATTGCAATCTATATAAACTGTACATCGATGATATGAGAGCTAGTGTATTGGGAACATGAATATAATATGGTTACCCGTTTCGTTTCTTGCGACTAAAACTAGCAGGCCCCACAAAACCTTGACAGGTAATTAAGTTTAGAAAATTCGTCTTCGCGTCAGGTACGTGTATAGCTACTTTTAATTTGCTAATTATGTATATTAAAGCGAGAATAACTCGACACTATGCTCGCCCCAATATCATGGCTTTAGTACGTAATTAAGGAGTTTTGGGAAATCAGGGTTTAAAACAACTAATAAATACTTAACTATACAATTAATTCAGTTTTGATCGCTAATTGCATCAATAGAATGCCTTATTGTAATGTACACAATAGTTTCAACATTATTGTTGAAATTTCTTATAAATGATTTATATGAAATAAACCATATTTTCACATCGCTTTTCACAGCTAGCAGCATGTCATTAACACCAGATTAATGTAATTACAGCAGATTAGTCGACAATTAATTTATCGCGAAATATATTGAATTCGTAGGCTACTGTAACTGATCCGATTAATCAATGGTCCAAATAGACCGCAATCCATTAGTATGTGCATACAACACATGATGTACCATCACGAGAGGTACACCCTGTAATGTTAGCTTCCCTCCCTCTACAGATTGCACGCGCACAATGGTACAATCCGAGAACTTCATTGCAAGTATACTTCATTTGCAATGGTAAATGTTGTTTGAACTTTACGGAAAATGAAAATGTGATAACATATACGAGTCAATGCCTATTGAAAGAAATGAATATCACTATCAATTAGTTCCGGGGACTTCTATGGCTGACCACACCCTTATTTCTAATGCAGGATCTGTAGAAGAAATGACGCCAAAGAACATCACCACACGAGTTATTCTTGACATCGTCTGCTGTATTGTCGGTAAGAAAACTCAAATTTTGTTGCCATTTTTATATGAACCATCTGTAGTTCAGACTCTAGTGGCAAGAGAAAATTGTTTTAATTTGGTCGTTCAATACTCCCTTATAGATTTACTAGAAAACAGACGGCATAGGCGTTAACTAAAAAAAAAAACACCGCTTTTACAGGGTGCCCCCAAAAAAGCAAAGCATATAAAAAGTTTTACCATTTTATAAGTAAAATATAAAGTTGTGATTTTTTCTAATGTCTTTTGCATGATATGATAAATACATATATATTCCTAATATTTTAAATTCATTTATAAAAGCTTACTCCAGTATATAGCTATGCTTTGCCTATATAATATATGCAACAAGTAATTTAATTATAATAATTTCAGTATTTTTGAATACAAATATGCAAAATGTCCTTAGTACGACATTTTCGTTTGGGTTAAAAAAAAAAATGCTGCTTTATCCTGATCATGCTGCAATGAGTTGCATTAAACTGTTAATACCCCCATGTTTATATAAAGATAAAACTTATCAGTACGAGTACTTAGAAACAGTATATGGATACAGTCACATTGGGTCATTCATCATCTGAAAATTGCAGAATTTCAAAATAGGGAGAAAATTAAGTTAAAAAACAAAAATATTTCGAAAATAATGTTTTAGCTTCATACAATCCATCTTTATTGCTGATTATGGAGGATATATAAACATGGGGTGAACGTAGCAACCTAACCATGAAGTTTGAGCCTTATAAAATGTATTATTAGCAAGGGGTGAATTTTACTTGCATGTATAGCCACCCCCTCCTTCGTCATAGAAATTAAGGGCGCGACCTTGTACTTTTACGAATGAGCCATTGTAATTAAGTATTTAATTTGATAACAAAAGGATGTTACGTCATATTTGATATATTTCTATAGTGAAGTAAATTAGGGAAATTTGGGTTTCTTGGTACCTACTACACAGTTTTAAGGGCCATGGCCGGGGACGATTGCCTGAATGCATACCCCCTAATACTAGAAAGATGTAGCCCATACTCATAGAATAAAGAAATATTCATGTATATTACATTTATAAAATGCCTATAAACAATACACATACAGAATATATCACACATCTAGCATCTCGTCTAATTTCGAAATGTTATTAAATTTCCAATAATTTTTCAAAAACTGTTACATTTTTTTAAGTATTATCTCGCACACTACACTTTGAAGACCACTGATGATTGGTATCAACCACAAATTCAGTTAACGTACCTTATGATTTCATGTTTTTAAGTTTTCAAAAATCTATCCACAAAACCGATTGAATAGGCAGGAGGTCCAGTAATTTTATCTGACCAAATCACTATTTGTTATGAGTGTTAATTGTAAAGAAAATCTATGATCATATAGCACTTATATTTCATACTGATTTTGAATAGTTATAAGACAGACTTATAGTAATACTCAATTGACTTCGATGTTAATTTCTTCTTAACAGTTGGAATTCCTCTAATCGTATTGGAATTTGGCAATATTCATCCGTACAAACGGGGCTACTTTTGTGACGATGACAGCATCAGACTGAATTACAAGGATTCCACGATACCGTCAAGTGTGGCTTATGTCTTTGGAACTACCATTCCATTAATTGCAGTAATTTGATAAGATCTCTCGTCCTCCATCAAAAAACGATGTTGTTAATAATATACATGTGGGCTGTTGAAGCTAATGAATGGAAGTTTCATTGTCTACTTTTCAGTTTATTGCTACTGAATCTGTGCGGTACAAACGAGGGAACCTAGAACCAACCCACGTGAAATGTTTCGGCTTCAGGATCCATCCTTTGCTCTTTGCCTTGTATACAACCATATTTTTCTTTGGATTTGGCTGCTTGTGCTCGCAAATCATAACTGACATAGGGAAATATGCAGTAGGCCGTTTAAGGCCACACTTCTTAGATGTCTGCAAATCTACCTACACCTGCAGCTCACCGGACAATCACTTGTACATCATGGATTATAAATGTGAGGGTGCAGCTGACAAAATTAAAGATGCTAGGTAGGTTAGATCGAGCACACTTTTTAAGTATATGCACTTTCAAGTTGGAAATCAATTAATTATTAATGGTTTCATTTAGGTTGTCATTCCCATCAGGACATTCTTCCTTTGCATTTTACACAATGATCTACTTAGTGGTATGTTAATTAGAAAAAAAAACTACTTGTTGATATTTATCCCACTGTATGTAATCTCAAACAAATTACTATCTTTTTTACACAGCTATACCTCCAGTTTCGTTTTAAATGGCGTCAAAGTCCGCTGATTCGACCATTTTTGCAGCTGCTTGCAGTTCTTATAGCCTATTATACAGGATTGTCCCGAATTTCGGACCATAAGCATCACTACAGCGACGTTTTAGGCGGTGCTATATTAGGCACGATCGTGGCATTGTTTACTGTAAGTTGGGCGATGTTTAGTTTTTTTGTTCGATTTCATAACCGCTATATAGGTGTAGTAAATGCATAAATATTTTCAACTGCATGTATTTTTCTTTTCAGTGCTTTGCCTTTTCGGATTTGTACCGGAAGACACCCACTTCAGATGTAACAGAAGCTATGGTGCCTTTGAAAAACCGTCCACGAGAAAATCCTTAAATGGTTATATAATGGTCCAATTTTCACCTATATTTTTCGTTGAGACGACGTTATGTAGCCTTTACACTTTGTGATACGGTGCTAGTAGTTACGCATGACTGGGGATTCTGTCTAAAGTACTTCATTGCAGTAATTCTGCAGAATATACACGTGTACTTCCATTACTTATATACTATTTATATACATATGCAGCACCACAAGCAAGTTTTTTTCTTGAAAACATGCCTCATTTCATCACATAAGGTATTATTTTCCGTTACAGCAGCAAGCATATTTCACTCACTGGGAAAATCAAACAACCCTGATATATAAATATAACTGGTTTTAATTTCCCATTGGCTATATTTTTATCATATACATTTTGTGTCATACATAATGTATGTTACATGTAGGTTGACCAACAGTCCTGAAGGGTGTTCAGTAAATTTTCTAGAACAAATTCAAGTATATTTCAAGGATTTTAAGGATCAATCTTGAAATTTTCAAGCACCCCTCCCACATCCAATTAATTTCTGGCAACATTTTTTCCAAAAAGTTTCTATTGTTTTTTTAAATCGGAATTTTTCTAAAGCAGGCAACAAATTTTAGCATAAACTGTCGTTTAACGCGAATTTTAAGCATAACTCTTGACTTTTCAAAGTAATAAAAATTCAAGCACATTTCCCGATTTTCAAGGCGAATGGACATTCTGTTTGTGGCTTCTCTGGGATTTTTCTAGTTTTGACACTTAAGTTCAACGTTCCTATTGGTTGGCATTATGTGCTAGGAGCAGCTACTTTTAGTGCTTTCTAATAAGTACCAGTCATGTGTTAATCTGTGTATATGCATTCAAACAGCAAAAGACACAGGAATAATTATGAATGTCTGAGTGGACATAGACATTTAAACATATGGTTAGTAACTACCAACTTATGCAAATTGTTTACTTATGAATTATTGAATATGCAACTGTAGGTTTACTTTTATATGCTATGAAAATCAATGCACATTATTTTTAAAAAATGAATTAGATTTTAGCACCATAATCTTAGAGGACTTGATGGAAATAATTAAAAATGTCCTGTAAATGACATTTTAATAGTTTTCATAGTGGTTATTAGGGGATCTCTAAATGTTATCATTGAAAACATTGTACATACAATCAAACGTCATTTTGTTACATTAAGCTCTGTTCTGCATAAATTGTTCATGAGATTGTTATTGATTCATGATTGAATAAATGAAATAAATTGATACCAACTATAACAGTAGAAATTTATATGTAAAATTTTGCCAATACGATTGATGTTTCCAAATCTAACACACATGATAGTTAAAATTTGTATTATTTTGATGAATTTTGAATATTCAATATGCAGAATGCTACGACTTAAAATGAGTTGGAAAGTAAACGTTTTCTAAAAATTACTGGAAATAAAATTGTGTATTTTAGCCTTAATATTCCAATTCAACAACACACAAAAATATAATAAAAAAAGTATTTTGGAAAAGCACCTTTTCAAGACATTGCATAGTGACACAAAATCCTTAAAGAAACTTGCCGTTGGTGGGTGTCTTATAACACAGAGAAATGAAAGTGTTATTTTGGCCTATTTATTATTCCTTTTTACCATAATGGAGGTATGAAATTGAATATGTATCCATATGATGTTATTTTGAAGAATAAAACGGGAAAAAGCGATTAAAAAAAGGCAATGAGAACTCAATCAGCGTGTCAAAATATGAAATAAAAGTTCGCTGAAGCACGAGTAGTGAAATATTTCCTTTGTTTTCCCACGACCAAGATTTGCTTCTTCAACCAAGAGTGAAAACCATTGCAGCAAATACAATGGCCCAAAAAGAGAGGCATTTTGGCTCGGCTGCTTGATTTCAGCAACGAAGTGGACCAGCTAGCGCACCGAGGCACAATGGGAAGGGAACCAGGACATCCTAAAAGGGGTTTCCCACCATCTAATCTACATTTGACTGTATGCTACGGCTTATATTAGTTATCCGTCGGTTAACATGACCTGTTTATGAGGCTTTGCAAGCAAAATGAGGGTGCATCCACCTTTGTTTGAAACAAATGAAAACGCATTTTTTAAAAGTCTGCGTAAATTCGGGTGAAAATTTAACACACCTGTCCTCGTATTTCTCAACACCGTTTAACAAAGAATAAGCTAGTACATTGTATGCAGTGCTAAATATCATCGTGACACGTTACGAGATCATCAAGATTTCTTCATTTGTTGTTTACAGCCTACTTCACAGGAGGACTGTGTTCTTGCATACTTACAAATAATTCAAGTGTTTTAAAAATTACTGTGGGCCCCCACTGTTTTTGTTTATTTGGGTCAAGCCTATCACTATTTTTAATACATTGATTTCATTTAGCAATTACAATAGTAATTCAATGAGGTGTTAACATAAATAAATATACCATCGATAAAGAAAACTCAATTTGACCTCACAGACTCCTTCAAGTGCTCTCAGGGAGCCCCATATATATGTCCAATTCGACCACAGTTTGAAAACAGACAAATTAATAATCTTCTATTAGATACGTAAAAATCTAATTTGAACAAGTTTTGTACTTTTCGAAATTCTGCGAATTTTTAGAAAATTCATTTAGAAAATCATTTGCATTGCACAGCTAGGCATTTAGTTCTGGCATTTTTTAATTTCATAGTATGTGGTTATGACTAAGATGTGTAGTACACATTGAATCTACAATGATTGAGAGTGCTAAAACATTACACTTCACAAAACAAATACTTTGCTGAATTAGTAGAAATGTGCTTTTGGTCATCATCTCCTTTAGCATTGCACAAAATGCTTCACATGTGACTGTTTTGCACAAAATACTTCACATGTGACTGTTTTGCACAAAATGTTTCACATTTCTACTTTTTTGAATTATGATAAATGCGTTACAAATCTGAACGTTTGCATATGGTACCATTGCGTTACTTAATTTCATAATTTTAAAACTACTTGGCGTTCATACTCATTCGTGCAAGGTCACCTTTAAGCAGCGCCCGTCTCACCTCACTTTTTAACAATGCTTAAAAAAACATTACTTCTGAATGACTCGTCATAAACGAATTCATTTTAAGACACGCTTTTTTAAGCCAATGATCCGATATAACGTCGTTAACTGCAAAATTCAGTGTCAGAAATCCACAAAACGCAGTCAAGGATGGCGAAAAAGAAAACAGTTTTTCTAACCTTCACTAATAAAAAGCACAAGTTCGAAAATTCCTTCCAATGTTTTGTTAAGCGAAGCCGGTTATGCTAACAGGATTTTTAAAAAAGTCACCGTAATTCTGTAATTAATTGCGACGACGTCACAACATAGCAGCCCTAAGTAAGGTTGCAATATTTTCAAATTAAAACAAATATAAAATACCAATAAACCATCAAAGTGTTTTGTTGTCATCATCTGAAAAATATCTAAAAAAGTGTCTTATATTATAGTACAACGCCATCTCTGGGAAAATATCAAAACTTCTATAAACTAAATTATAGCACCATTTATGTTGATAGCATTAAGTAAAATCTTATATCATTCAATGGAGAATGGTGAAACTGTCTTGGGCATTTTGATGCCATTTGTAGTTATTTTAAAATAGAGGTAGGTTTGAATTAATGGCACCTACTTTTGGTTGGTGGGTGTTAACTGGCGTTGGCGTTAACTAGCATCGTAACCCAATTAACCATAGTTAATAAAATTACCAATGCAAAATTATGCGAAAGTGATGTACAACTATATTTCAAAATTGAAAAAGCGAAACCACCCAAACCTGAAACGTGTAATATTAAACTATAAATTTGTTATTTTTATGAATAAATAATGTTTATTACAGTACTTATAGGTATAATTACGCATGGTAATCCGCCTGATATTCAAACGGTTTATGCCCATGGATCTTGTGACCTTGTTAATCGTGAAATTTTGAACTTTCCTTCGCAACAACGACTTAATTAGTGAACGTCGACGTCTCTAGACCGTTAATTACAATGGCATTTTTTTTTAAAAATTATCTAATTTGTATTTACAGTAAAACCGATGTATTTTTTTAAAAAAATAAATTCTACATGCCAATGACTTCTAGGAAGTGCTTTCTGCAAATGATGGCTACTACTAATGAGTTAATTAAGGGTTAATCAGAAGACAACCTCAAGCTGCATGCTGTAGCGTTTACTTAACGAAATGTTAGGCAAAAAAAGTAAAAGGTCTTGAATTGTGGTATTTTTCCAAATCCTCTCATAATTAGTATGTTATCTTCTTCATGCATTTTATTCCTGAATTCGCAAATTTTTTGAGTTGATAAGAATATGCAATGGTTGACTTTTATCTAGCCGAGGGCTTCACAGTCCACACTGAACTAATGAAATCGCATGTGTATCTCGCATGCAAATCTTACACTGCTGGGCCCTCTGGTGGAAGTAGAGGTGGAAGCCCCAGAAGGGCCGAGGAACAAAGCATTTAAGAAGACTAAGCTTGCCACTGGTGTATAACTTACTCAAGATCCTATACTTTGACTCTGTACTTGGTTCTATGGTTTGTTTCCAGTAAACCTGTTCTGGCTTTAAATAGCAGATCACTGCCCTTAATTAATTTGCTAGACAGTGGAACATGTCTAAATGCATCCTGTGTAAATGAACAACCTCTCTAAAAGCATAAAATGTACCGGTCCCCGACTTGGGACCCGCGCAAGAACATGTCTAAAAGAGCATACTTTTCACCGGTCCCAAGAGAATACTTCTAGACAGGTTCTAGTGCAGTCTGTTTACATCAATTGGAAAGGTCTGCGAACTGCCCATTTAAAATCGCCAAGGTATAGTACACATATTTTACCAGTTGGTTACCATCATTGCTCCATTTCTTTGGATCTGACACAATAGCCCATAGGATTGGAATGTAAGATCCCTGTAACCTCTTCATATTCTCTTTGGATGTTTTAAATGCCAGTACAATTTTTTAGGATGTAGTATCAGCACTCATCTTTAGGGGGGTGCCTGTTGTTTCTAACTTGCCCAGTGGACCAAAAGCGCAGATGAATGAAATCATGAATTTGCCAGGGGCTTATTTCTGCATAACTTCCCGGGAGGGGAAGAAGGAGAGAGGGTAGGAGATGACTAGATTAAGGGAACCAAACAGATCCCTCGTCCATTGATCCCACCAGGAGGAACAATGCAGGTGTGTTGTTTAGCTGCAGGTTTCCCTGGCAACGTACCAATTGCAAACAATGCCACCGAATCAAACTCAACTTGACAATGAATAAAAAACAGTTTTTCTTTGTTGATTTTTATCACCGTAAAATAATGATAAATTAAGCCAGAAACAAAGCCACGAATGTGACCGGTGCATTATAATTTACATGTAATTATGCACAGTGGATAAACCCATTTTTGAGTTCATGTGGATAGATGAATAAACGCACCGTTAGATGGCCACTCTTGCGGATGGGGAGATGAAGATTTCTGTCACCATGGCTATTCTTACATTTTTGGTGTTTCAGTGGTATACAGGTATATCTCACCCTGAGCTACCACTGCTTTTGGGATATTTAAAACAACGTGATTAGTTATCACATTGAGGAAATAGATTTAGAGACAACGGCTCATCACCCCCTGGCGGCGTATGAGCCTTTAACATGGTAAACTCAACATGGACGACCCTTTTTACTCCAGAAGCTTCAAAATAACTACTATGTTGGAACTGCAGTGCTAAAGGCTCCTGCATCATAATCATAAATTCGGAATAAGGCCAATTAGTTAAAAATTGCTAGGTGGTATTATAAGGCTTATTGTAAAAAACTTCAACTTTGAACAATTTCCAAGTTGGATATATACGTATCAAGATTTTTCCATACATAATTAGTAGTTTAAATCAGTATACATATCTAAAAAATCCCATCTTACATGTTCTATCTGTTTACAAGTCTGTGAGAGTTTAAGTTATATGCTGGAAATCTAATTGGAAAATTTTAATTGGGTGTTCGTTAATCCGTGCTATTTTGAAAACAAATTAGGTTTGATCAAAGCAAACCAGGGCTAATAAAAATGCCCACTACCAACATCGGCACCACCTAGAACCGCTACAATGTAAATTCTGGAACGATGCAAACAAGGTCGACTACCCTTTCCCTAAACGACTTATCGGGTTAATTTTACAAATTATAAAACGATATTTAATGTACGTGACGTCACGAGTTGGCCCACGGTCCCGGCAGGGGCGCAGCGAAGTGGGCGATTATTTTTACGAAATGTACTTGCTTCACCGGACAATCAAACACTGGCCAATTTAGGGCAAGTAGAAATATTTTTCCACAAAAAAAAACCAGCGCTTTGGAATTTTGCGACCACTTTTTTAATGGAATTAAGCCAACGAAATAACAAGGCCGTGCTATTAGGTGACATCGTTTTCAGAATTTTTATTTATTTTTAAAAGAAAAAAAAATGGGGGAACCGAAAACGAGGAAGTAAAAAGCTTTGTTTTGGTGGGAATAGCTGGCACGAAGTTTTAGCATAATAAAGAGGTGCAAAATGGTCGAGGCTGATCACGTTTGGTATGATCAATGCAAATTAGCGTAGCACCCATGAAATTCATGGGAAGAAGCGGTTGGGTAAGGCTATCAACTTCCAAAAAAAAACTGATTTATGTATGTTTAAATGTATTAGTTGAAGGATGGAACTAATGTCAGAAATCAGTTAGAAACCTCAAGTTAGATTTATTATTTTGCAATTATATCTTCTGCAGACACCTGTCATTTTTACAACACTAGCAAACTTTTTTTTAAAGACGGGATTACATTGGAAATGATTTTTTAGGTCTTGAGGTAAGCGCATACATCATAGGCAAGAGTGCCCACAGGGGTACCACCACACGCAGACTGTGTCATTGAAATTTTAAGACGAAGTCGATATAAATTCCGGTATGTGTATACCAGTATTAAACATGTAAGCAGAATGGAATCCAAATTTAAATCATAAACAGTATACTGCATGTGCGGGGCGCACCACTGCCATTAGGGGCCCTAGTTTCACCCCTTACAAATAAACTCAAGATATTAGATGGTTTTGGTGCATAAATTCACTATAGGTCATCATTTGAAATTTCATAAATTTACGATGACACGGAAGACATTTTAAAATCAAGCGAAACTTGTATTAACATCGCTATAATAACGATGGTGACAACAGGTCACTTTGATCGCCTGGTTTCATCCTTTTAAAAATAATTAGTTTATCGTATTTGAGTAACGACTCAGTTCACTCAGCATAATAGAGTGCATTCCACCTCATGTTTGGCGTTCCTTGCATATATATATATACACATTTAAAGCTAATCTAACTGCCAAAAAAAAATCAATTCTAAGCAATCCAAGCCGATATTTCCTCCCCTATTTTGATATGCAAAACACGCTGTTATGAGGCGCTGGGGTATAACGCTTAAAACGTGATTCACTACTGACCACTGCACTGGTCAGCTTTGAGAATTAATAATGAGAAAAAAAAAATGTGGGCGTCGTTATCAGAGCTTACTTCTGTTAATGAATTTATCTGAACCGGCTAGTTTGACCATACATGTAGACGGAAACAGCACTAATTACACGAGCGTACTAGATTGACCAACAGTAATTAAGCACAACTGTTGTAATATAATGCAACTCCAAGATTACATCCACTGACGCTATAGCAGCGGCAAGGACAGACAAATTCGTAGACTAACCAACATTTTGCGAAATAAACGAGACATCGGCGAAACGAGAATTTTATTTTGTCATTGTGCTATGACATTAAACATCATTTGTCCATTGTTGGAAATACTCGTTGGCTACTCGTTAGTGGAACAAGATTTATTCTGTCATCATTAATAATTTATGAGTTCAGCCTAGTCTAATAATTTGTAATACGTACGTTTCCGCCGTCACATGTATACATCATATATATAAGGTCGTTTTTTAATGTTGGCTAGCTCTTCGATGATGATTAATTTAAATGGCATTTACACATTGAGTCATTTAACCTTTTACCAGGAACTAAAAGTGCTTCGTATATACCGGTAGAGAATTAATGTGTTGCATGCAGAGGATCATTTACAAGTACAAAAATGAACAAAAGAACATCATGGCTTTTGTCCAGAGATACTGACTTGATTTAGTGCTAAACTTCCGGATAAATCAACACATTCAGTAAAAGTGTTTTATAGATCTTAATAATTAACCTGTTTATCTATCGATCACACCATCCATCCATCAATGAATGACTTGAGTTTCAAGCACGCTGAGCATGGCGTTTTCACAACGAGATTGTACATTGAACAATAGTTTTCAAAGATTTGTCGCGGAACTTTCTCGCGTTTTCCAGTGGATTATACATGTATCCATCGATACCAAAATTTTTAAAAAAATAACTATTTATGCTATTAAAAACAACATACATGTGAATAATCACATAACATATTAACTAGTATGCAATTTCTGCATAGACTTGACTGTGGGGGCTCCCTGAATGCAAACAATGACATATTCCTTTGGAGAACATTTAATATCACTATAAAATTGGTTATGAAACTTCTATGCATGGTTGTTTTGTTTATTATTGGTGGTTAGAGCTGTATGGTATACTTTTACTGCATATATATATCGTGTTTAGGTTAAAATACAAGTAATAAACTAACTTCTGAAACAAAAATTGATAATTCAATTTGACTAAAATTTCTAATATTAAATAAAACGCAAAACAAACCCTCATTTAGGTAGAAAAACAACTTTTCGGACAACCAAAACCCAGTAAGCATCCAACCAGGCAACCCCATTTTCAAAAAGCAGAAATCCGTGTACATTACATCTGGTCACGCAGTGGTGTGGAAACGCGAGGCTTTTCGGACTCCCCCCAGTCCACTCCCTTAACCGCAACTAACCCTCATTCCCATTGGTGCATCAGAAAGCAGGTAGGAAACTCCAATGCGTTGCACAATGAACAACCTGTACTCGCCAAACAACACGAATAGCTGCTTTTCGGCGGGTGGCAGTTCCCTCTTCCGAGCGCATTTTTGCAGCCATGTTTGAAACAGGTAGTTGCAGGTAAAACTCGGTGCATTTTTTTTTTTTTTGTGACCATCGTTTTCCTTTACTTCCCGGATCCGAGCAACTGCTCCAGAGCCAGACATTGGATAACAACGACAGTACATTGTGAAACTTCTTAGAAATAGCAGTGCCTCACGAGTTCTTATACCAGCTCGCCAAACCTCTGAATGGATTACTTTTGAAACTAGTTTTCCAGCGGTTCGACCGACAAGAAACAGAAACAGGACGACCGGATTTACGTCGCCAATTCTCACCAGGAAGAGACGTGGAATACCCGGGTCATTCGGTGGATTTTTCCCCCGTACATTTTCCTCTCTTTTACCCCTCCAAAATCCGCTTGAATGTACGATTTGGAGATCAAAGCCCCTCCCAAGTCCGCCACCGACATGAATTACTACGAAAACAGTTGTTTTCGCTGTGGTCACACGGTGTACCAAGTGGACAAGATAGGTCCTCTCAAGGACTTCACATTTTTCCACCAGCAGTGCTTCAAGTGTTCCGTGTGTGGCACCAAGCTCACTCTGCGGACCTACTTCAACAGCCAGCAGGACCACGACGACAAGGAGGTGTACTGCAGTAGCCACGTGCCCAAGTCCGGCCCTGGTCACTTGGACGGCCACTCGGTGGGAATCCGAGCGGCCCTCAACGTGCCCAAGACGTCCAACCTTGTCAACGAGCAGATCCGAGGCCCCAACAGGGGAAGTTTCGAGTTCCCCGACGCCCTGGGGATCAAGCCTTCCGACTATCGCTCACCAAAGTCCAACAACCATGACAGCAGCGGCAGTTCCAGTGGAAGGTCCCACGAAAGGATCGAAGGGAACGGCACGGCCAACAACATCCGCTATGCTGGAAAGTTCGATGCCAGCGCCCTGCACATCCGCCATGCCCTGCAGGCCACAGAAATACAGAGAAAATATCAGCTGCACGAACGCAACATCAACGAGTACTTGGTAAGTGGACAGGGGCTGGATGGGGGTGCCATCTTCACGAGTGATGATACTTTTTTTTATTTTACATCTTGATGTTGGGTTGGCAAAGATGCCCTAAAGCATCTATAATCACTGAGGGCCTAGAAACTGACGGGGAAAGCTTCATACATTCAAGTCATAAGTAGAAGAAATATAAATATAAACAAGGAAGAAGAGAAGTATAACAGCATGGTCGTAGCCGATTTTTAGAGCAATGTCTTCTGACTGTCAGATATAGGTTTAAGTGAAAAGGGGGTGTGGTGATAGATTTGCGCCCTGGGCGCCCTTAACCCTTTGCGATAATCAATGCAAAAACAAGCTTTCCGATGCTGGAGGCTGACTGTTTTACTACAAAGTACAATCAAACGAATGAAAGTATGTGTACCGATAAAAAATTCTGCAACGAACAGGCGATGTGCAGTCATTATTAACGAGTATAACTACAGGGCTGAATTCTAAAGTCATGAAATGGAAGCTGGATTGCAGTCAGTTGCAAATGAGGTTGAGGAAGACATCACCATAGCTCTTTATAAAACGTACAAGACATTCAAATATACTGACGGTGTCGTTTGGTTAGTCTAGTTTATCCACGCCAAAGAACAAGTTTTTTTTAAGTCGGACATGCGGAAATCTATTGCAACTTGAATTGACATGAACTATGAACAGAAACTTGAATGATAGAGGAAGCATGGTATACACCAACAATCAAGATGTCCAAAAATCTGAGCTGTAGGTAGACTATTCACATCCTTACAACATGCATTTCAAAATGTGAATACTTAACTATAACACAAGCAACAATCACCAGAATTTCTACAGCAAATAGGCAAATTGCTGTCATTATTAATTATCAATACATCGTTGTTCCACATTCTAAATTCATAAAATGGCAACTGAATTCCAGTCAGTTGCATATGTGCCGAACAAATAGGCACATTATAAAACTTATTTAAGTTTTGCAAAAACTTTGACTACCAGCCGAATACACATTCAGAATGCAATTCGCTGAACAACCACTTCTTTAAGGAAGTGTTATCAAAAAACCGTTTGCATTTCACTTTTAAATATATTACAAATCTTTTAGTAACCTTCACAATGTATATCTCGCTGCACGATATTTGCTATAAAAAAATGAAAAGCTTAAACAGTCAGCCAATTATTAACTTTTTCGATGCTTAACCTCTGCAACTCGTGTTCCAGACTAACAGTAAAAACACCCCTTATGTGAGATGAGAAATCAGGTTCGGCGGGTTCTGGATCCAAACATGGGTCAAAGGGCATCTGATATCGTCCAAGGTTGTAAGTATGGATTTTTGGATTCATCGTGCTACGACGCATAGAACTCCATTGCCACGGAGTCAAGCGGTGCTCTACTGCAGCCACGCTGTCTGAGAGTTTCTTGCAGGTCAGGGATCAAAGACTCCCGGAGACAGGCTAAACAAATTAGATTGGAAAAAGAGGGCATTTCATATTTGCCAATTTGCATACAATGCAAAATCCATCGCGTGATTCCCAGATTGCTAAGCAATCTTCCAATTTTAAAACATTGCACCATGAGAGAGGTAGCAATTATGCAGTTAACACCGTAAACTTGAAATAGAGCAGCAAAACACAATCAGTATTCTTACAAATAGGATTTATATTTTAGTGTTAATATTGGTTGACTGAAATTGGAATATCTTTAAAATCTTTGTCAATTTCTTAAAATTTCCTTCCACTTCTTCCCAAATAAAAACACCTTAGGTGGCACGAAAGAAAAACCTGATACATCGTGGGGTGGGACAACGGAATGCAGAGATGGGTCATTTACAGAGGTGTCAGGGGCGAAAGTTAAGACGAGGAAGGCGCCACTTCGCCTCCCTATTATAGTGACTACAAGGTAGTAGTAGAGCAAATGCATGAAGTGGTAAAAAAACAACTTCAAAAGCTACCCCAGTTTTAACAATCTACAGTTTGTGCAAAAAATGTTTTTGAGCTATTGATCTATATATATTTAACATTACAACAATAAATATAGTTATTTCTTAAGAAAAACCTTTAGCAGGTGACTTCGCCATGAAACGACTTCAACTATATAGTCGCTATATATGGCACTGCATTAAACCCCCTTAAACCCCCTAGCCCGAAGGTTCTCACCCCTGTCCTTCAACCCAAATATGTTCAAATACTTTTAATAACTCCTATGTATTTAATCAATTAAGCCGTGCAAGACATACGAATACGCGCAAGAGTGCACGCACTCTACTGGTACACCTGTTATTTCTCACGCCCAGAATTCACTCGCACCAACGCGGGTAAACAATAAGCAGGAAATATTTTAAGTAGGCCTACGGCCCACTTTAGCATTTAAAGTTTACATATGCTATGCTAAAACTATTCTACGAAGTGTGCCATCTATCTATCTGTAATGAATCAAATGAATCTGTACGGTTCAAAAGTTAATCAGAATCCATTTCCAGAAATTATGAACAACCCAATGGCAATTGGAATTGTATACTTCACTTATGATTGCTTTCAATACAACCCATAATTAGAAACATTTTCAAATTAGGTATATGTGTCTTACACTTTATTATAGAGTTAGAATGAAATATATGTATATAAAATAGTTCATGAATAAATCTATAATTTCTATTCACATTTCAAAATAGCATTATACGAATACGGTTTATCAACTTTCTAAACCTACCGGGTATAATTCCACATACACATTTTTGTGTGGTTTAGGGATGCATTTTATTATACCTATATATCAATACATATCATTTAGATGGCAAATAACTTTTTTCTGGAATGTTATGCGTGTATTATAATAATAAGCCCAATATACAAGCCATAAGGCGACGCCTATTTTACGAGAATACAGGTTTTGAAACCTATTTAAAAGCAGAAGACGATATAACGCCTGATTGATTTCCAAGGTGATTGCAAAAATGCTCGTAAACGCTGTTTGTAATGGTGCATTATATTTCGGGTACCCGGTGCCGCAACCTTCCTCCTCATTAGCAATTTGACCTTATTACAATGTCCCAAAATATTCTAGTCCTGCCTCCACCCTGCAATGTTTAATGGAGCAACTCACAACCCTTTGATCCCACCTTCATGGTAACATTAATGCAGTATCCTAGGTTTTGTTCGATCGTTGATGTCAGGTAAAAATCTGTGAATATACACGTTACCTGACAACAAACGTACAAAATTCGCACGTAATTAATACAAATCGCCGGAAATAAAGCCAACCAGTTTCAGACTAACATATTTGGAAAATAACATGTGCATGCAAATGAGAAAGATCCATAGGTCGTGCATTTCGTGTGGAAATCAATTGAACATAAAAGGGCATTGCTCTTCCTATATCAGATGTGAGGTCGTATTATTTAATGAAAGACCGACCATATGAAACCCTGAATGTGTACACGACAGGTGTATTTGCCACCTCCGTCATTATGGTAATGAAATGTAAAAATAAAAAAAATGAAATAAAAACAAATAAAACAACCACCTGGAAAACAAATCTACATCAAAATTGGGGCTGAGAAAGGGTTAGCCATCGCCAACGCAAGTTCAGGACCCACCTTTTTGTAAGAGATTTAAAAATCAGAAATGTGGTTTTCATATCCGATACGCTTAAAAGCCTAGACCCAATTTCAACCGTATTCATTTCACGGTTTTGTTTGCAAGTCGACCCACGAAAAATGAAATCGAGTCAAGTGAATGACAGAGCGTATGGATAATATTAAATGGAATACCTTTAAATCTGACACAAAAACAATATGAACAGTTAGCATTTATCAATATTATTATTCAGATTGTAATGTACAGTATATCATGAAGGGCTCCCAATTTACTGCCTGGCAATCCAAGACTCAAGAAGGCCACAATTTATATAAAATGAAACTGAAATTTTATTATTTGTCTTATAAGCAGAATAAACTTGCCTAAAATCTAAACTTTTACACAACTATGTTCTGACTAAATTGATGTCAGCAAATTCCAGTGATGGCAGTTATTCTAAAATGTTTGATTGCAAATTTGTAATATTCTTACGAATAATTCAGTTGGCCAAGTTATTCAGTACTACTGATGAGAAATAAAAGGGGTTTTATTTTGTAAGCTGGAATGGCATCGTCGTTTTCATTCGTATTAAGATTTCTTCTATATTGAAGTATTCAGTCCCCAGAGGGCTTAGGCTACAGGGGGCTCACATATTTATTCATACAAAGTTTAAGCAATATTATTAGTTATAATTCTACCCCATGCTGAGATAGGTAATGATGCTATTTTTTGTTGGCTAATAATACCAGAAAGGTGCCAATGGCCACATGGGGTAAAAAATGACTAATCATGATGCTTGCTGTTCATCTACCTGCTGTAGCTTATTTTAACATTCAAGATGCTGGTAAATATTCATTAACAAATATAATTTGGAAATTGATAAACAAAAATGTGGCTACATTTATTTTAAGTGAAAGAGGAATTTAGGAGCTAAAATTCTTCGTCCAGTCACAAAACTACAATCTGTATTTTTTTTTTTTTTTTTTTTTTAAATGGATTGGAGAAAACTAGTGCATGGAAATTGCAATGTTTCAACAATTTTACAAGATTATTCTCCATCCTAGTGAGCTTAGATTTAGCATTTTCAGATGATGTCATCCAAACTTTATCGTGCAGAGAGCTCAGATAGAGAGTTGGACTAAAAAATCCTGGTTATGGCCTCACTTTTCATTTCGATTCAGTGTTGCTACCTGGTGGAAAACTAAAAAAACCTGCGTATAATGCAGGCAAGGACATTGTAAAGCAATATATAGTTATATTCAAAACCTATTTACATTGTTGGCTGCCCCCACTTTTTTGTGTCATTTCCGGTCTGAATATGGTATGCAAGTTTGGAGGGTTCCGCATGGTTGCAAGGTAAAATTGAACCACCTCTTTACCTGGATGGATCTAAACTGAGCGATGTAGCAATGCTCATGATTCGCAATTAACATTACCTGTCCACCACCCAAGCCCCCAGTTTACCTCCAGCACCCAGAACTAGACTTAAAATAGAAATCTTCAAGCCGAAGCGCCACAGCCACAATTGCAGGTATCTAGGTCCACCGTAAACGAGAAGTAGCACGCTGTTTACCACAAACACAGGACTGTGCTTCAATTTAGAAAATATGACAACCGTGATGACCTGCAGAAGCAAATTAACCTAAAAGCTCTGTAGTCGGCTATGCGTCAAAAACAAAACATCTGCTGAAACGAGCACACCTGTAAAATTCAATTAGGCCTGTAGGTGTACCACGACTTCCAACAAGCATTTATAGCCATGAACGTATAAATTAATCACGCATATATTTAAAGGTCATTGTTGAAATTTAATTCATGGCCAAATTTGTGTTCCGGTTTAGCACCCTCTGGTGGCGTATGAGCCTTTAACATGGCATTTCCAACGTTAATTGAGGAGTTTTCATGAGTTCACTGCGCATGGGCGAGAGCAGAGCGCTACTAGCGGCGAAATTAGTAAGCTGCTATACGAGGATGTTGTGCGACAACCTGGCACATTTTTGCTATCGATTTTGCTTTCTTTACTTTGTTAATTGGGATTTGATGGAATGAAATAGGTCCTACTACCTTTTTTCGTTGGTTGGAACAAAAAGGAACACAGCAGAAACACCCACCACCTGGCATTTTTTGATGTCACTTGAGGCTTACTGTCACAATAAGTAGTTAGAAATAATATAATAACTCCAGTTATTTATTAATTTTACGATAGTAGTGGATAGTGTTCACGTTCAAGTACGTTAAAAAGACTAAGAAATACGTTAAAGAACTATATGTTGACTCGTAAAGCAGCTTATAAAACTGTCCACAGGTGGCGCCACTATAGTGATGAAAACTCCTCTATTACCGATCCCTGAAATAAACGACCAGATTTGCACAACTCCCCCATCATACTAATTAAGGTCCATTTTAAATAGCGCAGTTTCATGATCAGCTAGAGGCCCAATATATATAGAATAGTTAGTGGGATGTGTGCTCCGTCTATACATAACATTAATTTGCACACAAGTCTCGACTATCGCCAGAAAGTGCTAAATAACAATCGAAATCTGGGTTCAAGAAATATACATTTTTTATTTTTTTTTTTATTCTGCAAACCTTGTTCTCAAAAGACTGTTCTTAGCAGTTTTCTTTTTCCCAAAGTCCCCTATTGTTCTAGTCACGTAGTGAAAGAATAAAAGTACTTTCCTCTGAAACTTCAGCTTTACCCATATTTCGAATAAAGAAGCAATAAACAAGCGCCCAAACGCCATACTTTCAAATCACATTTTACAAAAGCTATAATGGATAAATGTTCTGTCCAAAGAAGTATTTACGGCCTCTGCCTTGTCTTTTATTTGTCGTGAAATAAATACTTTGTTCCCGCTGCTTCAATCGGTATTTGGTACGTTAAAAACACTAAAACAACAATTTTTATAGAACGCCACATTTACCAACGACAATGCAATATATTCGTTTAATTGACCATTAAACTGAAGTCATGCTAAATGAACAGCCTTTACTGGCATTAACGTTAAGGTGGATTAAAATAGGTGACTAGAACCGTTCATTATTTATTTTAGAAATTTTTATTTAGAGGTACACAAAGGGTGCTCTTCTGAAACTGGGGTATGACTCAGTACATGTGTATGTCACGCGACGCAAGCAATATTAGGCTTTACCGTTTTAATATGGATTAAAATAAAGGCGGCCATCTTCAAAAAGTTGCTGAACACAAATAAGGCTAATTAACAAATCACATAATGTATGTAACTCTGAAATGTATGAAAATGTAATTCTTAAGTTGGAAGCCCTTATTCAATTTCATCTTCCCATGCAGAAAAAGAAACCTGAGTGAGTTATATATACCAAAAAGGACAATATGATCCTGAATATACTACCTTTGGAATGTCCACGACGCTTTTTACCTTAGGGTCCACGTTTTTCACCCCAAAAAAGGTGCACCACCGGCATGAATGATGGTTCATCCACTCTATTTTATGGCTGGAAAATGACTATAATTTGCCAGATACAGCAGTGCGGAAAATCTGAGAAAACTCAGCCTGGCTGAAATCCCCGCCATAACAAAATCTACGATTTCTGTTTAACCATATCCTCGATGGCAAACAAGTTAACTTATAAAACCTAGGCAAAACTTTATTTATTAACTTTATCGCAGATGTTGTATTATTAATATCAATTGATACTTAACCTCTACCAAATTTGAGAAGCGTGTCTATAGATATTCCAAAACTAACTACTCCAGAAACTGGCTGAAGCAATAAAATGAGTGCGATGTTGCACTGAGGAATTCGCAAGGTTTGGAAATGCAAAACAAATGCATGTATTTTCGAGTAAATTACAAGCAAATAGCTAACTAAGAAGACAAGCTTTGAATTTAAATGACTACTTGTCGAACCAGTGGTTTTACAACATCAGCAGGATAGCACCATTCAAGATATATGGAAAAATCGTGACCTTTGAACACGAATATCCTGGTTACAGCTCAGCGATTTAGGTTTTTTAAGGGTCACTCTGTTCACGAGATTTTGAAAACAGTCTTTCTGGCATCCGCAGTTTTGCAAATGTCTCCCTCAATTAAGCTCCCATACCTTCCTTCCTACGACGTCTTCTTAGTGGATCCCACACTATTAATTTTAGTCAGTAAAAAGATGTTAATCAGCATTCTAACCTTTCAATAGCGTAACACCTCTCAATTATACGCTACTAAACAATTTTAAACGGACAGGATTAATCTGTAAACAAGGTTACACCCCTCACCAAAAAACCTCTGTCCATTTTTTCTGATTAGCTCATCTTCAACGACTACAGGTTTATTGTTTTTAAAAAACAGATATGAGGTTGCACTTGTCCTCTTAACCTAAGCCCACAGGTGTGCCGCACTTTATTTCTGATTACAGTCACCTATATAACATAAGTTGGAGAAAAAAAAAACAGCTTGATGAGAACCAGCTCTTAAGGAGGAATTGCGGATTCCCGGTAGTTAAGGCGACTTTAGTAAAGTCTGGGAACATAAACCATTTAGCTGGTTAGTGTTCCAATTGAAGCTAGGAATTCAGTCCAATAGATAAGGTCAAGTTGAAACTAGTAGTGACCTCTACGATGGAAAATTCATTATGATCCATTGCTTGAAGCTTAACAGCGGACCACAGTCAGGTCATAAAATACGAAAATAGGGGGCTACTGGGCCAAAACGTCCATAAATTAAACGGAGCCGAGTTACCTAAGTTATGCACGGCTATAAAAATACACAAAATGCATGTAGTTCTGGCAAAAGATATAGCCGCCATTATCACCAAAACGGGTCTCTGAGATTTTATGGCACGCTTACGGCCATCTTGAAATTCCAAAACGTTGACATCACAACAGAAAAAAAGGGGACAGTTTATCCAATAAAAATAGTAATGAAAACAAGAGAATCAATTAAGTTAGTAGTTTTGATAGTTGAGATTATGAGAATGCAAGGAGCCAAAATTCCTCAATTTAGGACTTATATATATAATTTTTAACATGGATATGATTTCAATTGATCATGCATCATCACCCAATTTTAATATACAAAATGGATGTCCAGCTTTTGTTATCACTTAAATGATGTAGTGAGTAATAAAGAACCTTGCAAGTTCAAGTTTGACGAGAAACATTGAGGGGGATGTGGGCAAATTAATGTGAATTAAGGTAGGCGGTTGGTGTTTTTTTAAGCAATAAAAATACACACGGAAGTGGCGAGCGAGTTAATTGTCATTGCAACAGCGCACATCTAATCTCAAGAGCAAAGATATAGGAAAACGGATGAAGAACTTTTGGTTAATTTCACATAAAGCTAATCAAGCACGTTCCATTACAAACCATGTAACAAAATAATGCAAATGGTTCAATCGTAAACTTAAACAGATTACTTAATTGCCAAACTTCCCCTCATCAAAACAATGATATCGAATCCAACAACTTGAAATAATTTACTAAACCTAGCCTTCCCCAATTTCCAAATTCACATGGTTAATTTTAAAAAAAACTGACATGGTATACAATTTATGTTTAATAAGATTCTTTTTGCCAGCACACTTTCAAAAAGTGTCTATGAAATTCGTTGGTTTTTATGTATCTGTGTGCTAATTGTACTATTAATTTTAATCATTACTCTAAAAATAGAAGGACGAGGAATAGTTTCATTTTAGAAAATGATCTCGTATAAATTTCAAACAATACAAATTGGGACTGGTAATTATTTTGATTTAATTCATGTTTAATTCAGAGCACTTGGAGAAACTATTTCAAGTTTAGAATAAAAAATTAACCAAATGGCTAAAAGAGAGTTAAGAAAAGATGCATTATGCAGGTATCAAGAAAAGTATCGCTTGAGAGCACACAGACATTATTTTTTTAAATTTAAAAATTCGGCCTTAGACAATTTCAGAGAAGTTCATCGGTTGACTGTCATTAAGTAAGCAAAGCTTTAGTTCTACTGGCTTTCAATTGCATTCAATTGCAAAGTAATACAATATTTGACTTTTCATCGGCTGTAAACTAGTTTAAATTTATTGCCCTTTATGACAAACCACATATTTTTTTAAAAGATACATGTATAACGTTTCTATTCGATGTAAAGCCTGATTCTGATTCTGATTTGTAGCGTATCCTTTAAGACGGATGCCCCCTCGAGGAGGCGCTACTGTTAATGTAGGGCGGGGCT
>JAQGBW010000338.1:0-46315 GCA_034698625.1 Julus scanicus | reverse complement strand
ACTGGGACTGGTAAAAATGTCCATTATATAGAGGTTTCCGTTATTCGGGAGTGTCCGGTAAGGGAGGTACCACTGTACTAGGTATACAGTTACATTTCTGTATCAAATTGGTGCAGGATCACCTTATGAAATTGAGCTCGTGTATTTTTTGATCTTTTGCGAAATTGTATGCCATTCTTTATAAAGAATACACATTTTTCAGTTCTGTCATAGTCATACAAACTCTTTAGTTTAGAAACAAACGGAAGAAGCACACCCACAGTTGCTAACTAAACTTCCTCCAACTTTGCCAATACAATCACACGTGTTTTATAAGTAGTATTTTCAAACCACAAACTAAAACAATCTTTTTGCATTGTTCTATTAATCAACATGATTTCGAGAAATTAAATCTGAATAGTTTTGGGTGTACTTTTTCTTCTTATACAAAAAAATAAAATTGAAAATGAATTTAAATAAAACTGATTACACTAGTTATTAAAGTTGTTTAGTCTTGTTCAAATGAAGGAATTTCGCTGAATTATTTGTAATAACTATCATAATACCTACCCAAACTTTGACTGCCAATAACGTAAGTAGGCAGGTTCCAAAACTGGCTCGTTTTCGTTTCCTCCAAATTGTTTTCATCGCGTTTTTTGATTGATAATCCAGGATTAAGTTAATGTCAGTTAGAACATATTCGATTCAGCATTAGTTTGGCGCCCACTTGAACTCTCGTGTATTTCGAGCGGAATTCACATGGCTTTAGCACTTTTGTAACAGGGTGAAATATGATGAGCAGAGAGCGGTACCACCGAAGCACCTGTTCCAAATGGCCCACTCGAGAGCAATGCCTCTGCTTCCCACAACAACACACGGTGTTGCCGCAGGAGGAAGGTTAACCGAGCGAGACTCGTTTATTTTTAATGCATCTCTACACACTTTCGGGAATGGATTCACTCAGGGATTTAAATTGGTTCAAAGGGACATTCAAAAATGAATGGCCACTCACTCATTGCCGTCTTGTGTTAATGGAATAAAATACACGATTATTTGAAATAAATTTTAATAAATTAGCCATACAATAATATAAGCGTTTTTAACAATTTTTTAAGAATTATATTCGAATACAATTTTACTCCCAAGTTGTTTAAATCTGTTTTTTAAAAATTACATGTCATAAAGTCATTACCGACAATGCACAAATTTGCGAAGATACGATATAGTTGTTTTAGAAATTGTTTTAGTGTTAGCTATGTATTCTTGAAATGTTTGACATTTATTTTTTTTTTTTTTACAATTCTTTTAGGGTTTATAAATTTCACGGTAAATAGTTTTATAAGATTAATACTATTTTCGTAAATTGTTAATTTGTAATCCTTGTATTGAATTTGATATTTAAAAAATTACTTTTTGACCAGCTTACACACTTGTAACAAATATTTACTTTAAATTAAATTAATTAGATGTTAAGATTAGGTGAATTATATCAGATAACACTTAGTCATAAGAACAACCTTTTTACTTTATTGTTATTTATTTTTGCAATGATGGGATTTTTTTCAACGAGAGTATAATGCAACAATAATCAAAGTTTATCGTTCGTGAACTAACACGAAATAGCCGCGGAATAACATTTTTTTTCCCAAACCTCATTTTAATCAGATCTATAAATTTAAAATTTGAAATGTAGGTTATTTTGATACTAAATGCAGGTCAAGTTGAGTTGCACAGCTAGACTTGATTGACGATCAATGATAATTTATAGGTAGTCTGCATGCGCTCGTCCTCATCCTAAGGCTTGCTTTAATTTGCACTTAATCTCTTAAATGTGTATTAGTGACCTTTAAAAAGAGGACACGCAAAATCGTGAAATTTTGGTTAACTGGTGCAGGTTACGTGTCCAGAATCACAATAAAGTTGACGCGCAATTTCCTAGTTTGGATGGAAGAGCAAACCGGTTGTTCCAGCAGAAATACCAATTAAGTTAAAATAATCAACAAAGCCAAATAATTGAAAAGTTAAGATTTATAATTTACTTTTTTTCGACCGTTTAAAATAATCAAGATCCGTATGGATTTGTTCCGCATTGCTCGTAAATACCTTACATACTAGGCTAATTACTTACCATTAAGAAATGGGATTTTCATTATTCCTCTTCAATTTTTTCTCATTTCTAAATGAATTACTTAACCATGTAGTCTGCTCTAATTATTTATCCTCTAAACAGTATTTTTTTACGTTGTGTTTATGGCATATAATTTCACTAAATGAAATTCATGAAAATATTGCGTTTATTTACAATCTGATAGCAAACCATAACGGTTTTTTTGTTAATCCATTATCGCATGAAATTTTCCATGTGTCTCAATGAAAAATAGATCATATTTTTGTTATTACCTTGCTTACTCAGGGAAATCCGATTTATGAGAAATGATACAATAAAAGCGAGCGAATGTACTTTAATGCAGATTTTATTATCAAGTTTTTGTACAAAGTTCGATGAAAACTTTGTTTCAAACGAAAAAAAGAACTTGTCTAATACATCTTTGTGCACAGAGTTTTAAATACTCTTACTTACACTAACATTTTTTTGATGAAATTTGCAAAAAAAAAACAAAAAAAAAAAAACACTTCAGCACGTTAAAAATGCATTTCTGGTTGCAATACAGCATATAACAGCACACACATGTGTAAAAACCGCTCTTAGCTCATGCGAATAACCTACATTCGACGTGTTTCCAGTTGAGGGCACGCCTTCAAAACTAAAATCGTATGAATAAGAGTAAAGCACCGAGCCAACTAGTGCAAAGAAATATAAAATACTAAAACGTGACGTGAGAAATAATAACATTTGTAAGCAAAAATTACTCGAACGGTGTTATATTTTTAAAGTAGGATTAAACCCGAGCTCATCTCGTGATGTCATCACTGCCATTTTTCCCATTCGTCTTCCTGTTTGCCAACGTTCGGACTAGCATTTGGTTCCATTTGTTGCTGTTGTTGCAAAACCCTTTGTACGTCTTCATCGGTGACGCCGATGTCAAAATCCCTCTCCCATTCGTCGTCCAGAGTGCTTCCATCTGAAACTGAAATCGGGTAGCGATTTCAGATTCCTGCTTAAATCATTAGCGGTAGCTTTGCATAGGTCTTTTTTCTTTAAAGTACATTATTTATTTAGCAAATCCAGCGCTGTGAATTAATAAATTCAAAGTAGAAATTCTTCCCCAAGATTTGAAATTTTTACTCTTTTGTTAAAAGTATATTTTCGAAATTTGTCATTTTTTAAATAGTTAAATATGGCTTATTTTGATCATCTAAATTATGTGCAGAATGCATGAAGTTTCACAAAGACCTCTAAAACAAAAATAAAATCTAATTTATAACTTTAAGCCAAATTTTCCTAACCGAACTTTTTATTATCAAAGACTCGCAAGCATACACGAATAAACAAATCTAACGTAGAAAACAATTCCAGTAAATATTTTTCAAAACTTTCCACTTCAAAACACCGGCTTTCACGGATTAATTAAGTGCACGTTGCAAAAATCATGATTGTAATGAAAAACACCTGTTAATTCTTTACGACTTCCCAGGTGCAAAAGGACCATCGCCTATATTTTAACTGATTAAATTGATTGTACCTTTGCTGCTGTTTGACGAGCTGGAATCCAAAGGCGGTTTCTCTGAGATAGGGGTGTTTGAATCTAGCGTTGCACACTCTGTATCATGGACAGGTTCCTCCAGTTTGCTAATGGAAGTGTTTTCAGGCGTTGTGACATTGCTCTTATTTTCACTATCACCAGAATCAAAATTAACGGAATTATTTGTATCTTCGGGGTCGGGTGCCGACAACATCTCGTAGCTGGAAGTTGGGTTTTCTCTAAAATTGGCAGATGCCAGTTCATGAGCAATACTGAATTCGAATGCAGACTGTGAGGCTTTAAGATTCACTTGATCGGCACGAGCCTCCATTTCCTCGCATTCACGTTGATAGTCGTCCAAAATACGATCGGTCTCTTGGGAGGTCAACACGTGACCACTCATTTCATGATCTGCAAAGCAGTAAATCATGCCATTATGGGTCCATAAAGATCAACAGGGTGACTTTTGGTTGAAATCTATTTGTACAACCAGATTCCATCACAAACACAGTGACTTGCCTTCATCAAATTCTAAATCCATATTACTTTTTGCCCCTGATATTTGCTTCTTCGAAGCTAATCTTTTCTCCTCCACCTTTAGAATCTGATCCACATGGTAAAAGTAACGATGCCAGAAAACAATATGTGATACGCAGGACGGCACCATTTCCTTGTATAGAGCCCGCACTTCCGTGTGCGAGGCCATCAGTTCGGTCAATTCTTCCTGTTTGCTTTCCAGGTCAAAGGTTGAAAGCCAGGCTTCGTATTCCTCTTGGTCAGAGGGCTCTTCCATATAGGTGCTGGCATCTCGCCGCATTAGCAGCAACTCTAGCTGAAATGCAGAATGCAACACGTTCATTCGCTTATGCAAAAAAATTGACAACACGCTGATCAGATGAAAGAGTAAAAAATACCTCGAGTCTGTTCAAAATCACTGGCTGGGAATCCTTGATGACGAACGCCTCGTCCTCGTTCGGCTCTTTCGGGAGAACCAAAGCATTGGACACCGAGCCGAAAATCTCAGACACGCTTCGCTTTACTGCACTGGCAGTGGACTCGTCTTCTTCGACCTGATCAATTTTAACGGAAGTTGATCAAAAACTTGTTTGATATGATTACATGAAATTGCGTCTGCGTAAAACTGCAAAGCTACAACAGATTTTCTGACCATTCTTAAAGGATGACATCATCCGCGTCCATAGTCATTTAAACGAAAATTAATCTGCTAACAATTATTTGTACAAGAGAACCCAAAAGCCCAATCAATAATTTTCCTAGACTTACACGAAGTTTTTCTCTGAGGGAGGCAGCTGTCGAGCTCACTAAAGTCGAAGTCTCTTGCTGAATCGTATTTGTGAATTCATCCAAGTCCTTTTTCATAAATTCCAGCACTGATGAACCCTAAAACCAAAACAATTAGCCATTCAAAGGGTGACCTGATCTGACCTAGCTGCTAGAATAAACTCGTTTAACGTAGGCATTTCAACGATAAGTTGTTGTGTAAACGTAATTTTAGGCGTGCGCAAAAATATCCTTTTTCCACATAATAAACAAGATGACAAGAATTCTTCCTTAAACTTTTTCCAGTAGTCGAAAGTTAATAAACATTGCCAACACAATAATCAGGTGACATTTTTTTTTCCAAAACACGACTACGCTGCCATATTGTGGCTTACCTTTTCCTTCGCTGTCTGAAGCCAGTTGTCCCACCAGTTCGAACCTCTGCAAATAAGTAATCAGAAAGGTTGTCATAATCCGTGCATTGTAATAAAATTACTAGCAAAATTAAATAAAGGAATTCTGCAGAAGAAATAAAACCATTACCCATCCGCCATCTTGACATGATTATTATGCGTTCTGCTACTCTCGCAGCAAATAATGCATCTGCTTTGTGGTGCCTCTGAGCGGCGTTATTATGAACTAAAATATACAGGGTAAGTCGAAAATATCGCTGATTTTAAATAATTTTAAAGGTAAAACATGAAAATTTCGAAAAAACGCAGGTTTCTGATTTTGTTAAAAGCTTGAAGAACTCATAAACCAATAGTTACGGGTTAGATAAAACTGAAATATAAAACTCATGTATCAGTAATTAATTTCTGTAATTATGGCAGAAGTTAATTATAAACAATATAGGAGCCGTATACAGCAGTTCTAGCTGTACGTTACTAATTTTGACAAAATTTTCAACGATTCAACTTTGCAATTTATGCATTGATGATTGATTTTATTTGAATAAGAATTTTTAACCGCCATGGTTTGCAGCGCACCTAGCGGTCTATGGAAACGTACGACTGCTGACTGACGATGCCAATATCATAGATGGCACTTAATCGCCATATTGGAATCCAAGGGTAATATATTCTAGACTTATCGAGGGATTTTGTTTTCTGTTAGTGTCATTACAATTGTGAAATACGCATTTATTTGTCGTGAAACTCGAATGTTTATTAAACGAGGTCGATGTTTATGGTATTAGCGTGTGGCACGGCTTTGAGATACCGAAAAATAAAAACACCTGAAAACATGTTTATGTATGCAGTGTATTGGGTGGAGATGCACAATGATGAAAAGTAATAGATAACGGTCCGTTAAAGCACTGTTTTCTGTGAGGTTGACTCATTCAACGATCTATAACTGGGTTTGATTCCCTGGCATGGTAAATCAGCGATTAAATTTAATCATAATTATTCGGCATAAGCTATAGTTGATCATTAATAATATTTCTCACTGTCGAGAATCCTTGTTTTATTAGCTTTATTTTTAGTGGCATTCTACTTTAGTAGTGACATTCTAGTAAAAAGTTCGAAGAAAGTATTCATTAGTATTTTTTAGATTTTTGTTCTATTAGTTCATGTTTTAGACTACAAATGCCATGTGTTCTGAACACACGTTTTTCAAATATTTAAATAATCGCTCTTTAAAATCTTATTTAAAAAAAACTTTTCATTAAAGCTCGACTTAATCCAAACTTAATGAATTTTAAATAAATTAAAAGAAAATGCCAATTGCAGAATCACTCTATTCATGTTTTAACCATTATCCAGATTGGTGTATTTATGCGAACGAATGGCTTACTTGTTCCGTCTTATATGCGTAATCGAAAGTTATGAAAGTTGAAACAGACATAAGAAATTGTAATGTCTCTCTCGAACATTTGATTTTCAAAGTAAAATTCTCGGAATAGTTGCGTTCCATCGCGAATGCGCATAATTTGATGAGAATGGAATAAATGCATGCGTAATACGCTGCAGTTAATTTCTAAGAAAAACAAGTTTTCGAGTAAAAGACTATTCGCAAGCACTGTGAGTAATGCTTTTGCCGTATAAAAAATGTTGTTTTGGACAGAAGCCGGACGTCGTTTTGACCAACATTTTCATTAAAATTCATAGGCGGCAAATGACGCGGCCGGCTTCTAGGTGTCATCATTGGTTGAACACCTTGGAATTTATTAGGACGATGAAAAAATAACGAAATCATTTCAAATTCAAAAGGAAACATTAATATGGAGACGACGAAATTATACACGGAGACGACCCCAATGCACGTTTTAATACAGGGTGACCGCCAGGGTGGTCCTTTACGATGCGAAGGCCCTTTGGAACATATAGGAATACTAAATACATGTATATACATTATGGTAGTCTCATCCTTCATGCTTCTGGTTTTGTTTTTCCTTAGAAATGCTTTTTAAAAATACCAAAACCACTCTATGAACATGGTTGCAACATGTTAATTGCAAATTTAGATATTGTTTTTCTAAATGTGATTTTTTGTATAAATTTGTACTATTTTCATAATTAGACTAGGTTTATACAGTCCACATGCACATTTTTGTTTTAACTTTGACATGTTTTTGTATTTGTTCTACTATATATGTGTGGAAACCATGCATGGCAACTCGTGCTTAAATACTTACTTGTTTTAAGTAAAGATTTTTTGTAAGTTACACGAAATTTCGGAGAAAATGTATTTTCATATTTGTAGATTTTTGGAAATTTTATATATTTTAGGAGAAAAAAAGTAGCATGGAGAAATACAGAATACTGTAGTTATCAGAAATGAAAACAAATTGTCCTAAATTTAAATTTCAGAACAGCACATTTATATTAAAAAATACAAATAGTAAACAACAATGTAAATAAACGTCCTCATTTTTCTAACGACGCGTTTTCCAAGAAAATAAATGTTCGAAAATTTATTTTAAAAATACTTGACATTATCATAATTTATTTCATTGTGACATTTTTAATTTTCACAAATGAAAAAATGTAATCAATATAATGTAGTTCTAAAAGGGTTCATGTACGTACTTGTCCATTTTTATATAAAATATCTTTAAAAGATTAATCTGTTTTTAAAAATAGGTTTACAGATAAAAACCTTTTAATAACCAGATCAATTTATCATAATAATGACATTGCCTGTGTTAGGACAGGCAGGGTGTTTCAAATCTTCTTAAGTTTAAATTCTAAATTTGGTTTATTTTTTAAACAAAACTCCCAATTTCCCATAACAAAGATAATTTTTATTTGGAAAGTTGATTTTTCTCAAAAAGTTGTAAATTGCGTTAAGTTTTTCTAATATCATTCTATTTTGGCATTAATTCAATTTTAATTGTACATTTAAAATTATGTCCTGTGTTTAATAAGAAATTAACAGGTAACATTTTTATCTTTGCAATATTTTGTAACTTTTTAAACGATAAACCTATATAGTGGTTATTGTTTCCTATAATAATGCAGTTGTGTTTAAATCATTTGCTTGGGAACTGATGTTTTACAAATAAATATGCGTTTACGAAATGCATTAAGAACAGAATGTGAAGTAGTTTTCTTATTAAACATTCTAAACAGAAAATTAAGTTGTGTCACAATTTTGTGTTTCTTCAAATGAGACCTTTTTAAACATGTTTCATTTCGTCCCATCGCAATATGTACCAATCGATGATATATCGATAATCTGCACCTCCACCTTGGGTATCTAAAGTATGTCCTCCATATTGGGGAGTGGATATTGCACCCATTTGAGCAATTACGAATTTGCGACTTTACAAACAGCAAAAATGTTATTTTTAAAATAATGAGCGAAGCCAGTAAGCGGATATCCCGTTGACAAAATTTGAGGGCCAACACTATAGTAAATACATCACGCCCTTACATGACGTTGGTACCCCCTACCGGGCGCTGGTCAGGACGATTTACCTGAAAAATATAATAGTATAAAATAAAAAAGATGTCATCTTTTTCAACAAAAAAATAGACGAAAATCTCTTGACACGGTGTCATCGAGGGGTTTTCTATTTTCCCACACTGAGATGTTTTCCCACCCTCACCTGGATGTCTTATCCAGTGATCTTTAACCCCCGACATTTTCCTGCTGAATCTGCATAAATTTCAAGTCATTTTCGGTAAAATATGAAAAAAATCAAACCTGTATAAAAAGAAAATCCTGATGCTATATAAGGGTGAAAACGACGACAATGGAGTTGGGGCCAACGTGCTGTCAAATATACTTCATTAATATTTTGCAAAAAAAAATGTAAAAAAATGTTAGTATAAAAATTCATTAATTTTTGTAATCCCGAGCTGCCATTTCAAGTTAGTGACAGCTAATGTTCGCGTGAAAATGTGATACTGCAAAAAAAAAAAATATGGGTTTTAAACGAAAATTAACTTTTATGATTTTATGCATGAAAAAGCGCCACCCAAATTGAAATCCAAATAAGCCGCAAATTAGCGATGGCTGTGTTCATTTCCATCAAAAATAAATGCCTCTTCGTGAATCTGCATGCTTGTCCGGCGATTATAAACTTAATGAAAAAATTCCGGAGATTCTTATTTCTTTTTTATTTGGAAAAAGATGGATCATTATTTGGAAAACACGGATGGTTTTGTTGGGAAGTTGGTTGGGATGATGGCATTCGTTTGTAGCTCCATCTAACGGTGTTTGATCTAATTGCGTGAATATTGAAATAAAAAGGTGATTTCTGGTCCCTTGGTTCCCCTTCCCGTCATCCCCCTCACCGATGTCCTCTTTGCCCTTCTGATGGCGACCTCATTCGACCCGTTGCCATAATAAGGTGAATTCACGTTGCGGGCGACATTTTGACGAGATGAAGCGGTCCTGGCTGGAGCGCCGCATGGCGTCTTATCGAATTAGATGGCGACGCCCTGGTGTTCTTCATTAAAAATACTACTCAATTACGATGCCCATTTCTCAACGTGACCCATGCACAGGGCGCCATCCTATTTGCTTGTCCTATATATTAGAATTTTTGGTACTTACGTATTATCCTAGACTACCTCAACCGACGGCTCCCATCCTAAATAAATTAGGCTAGGGTAGGTTAGGTTTGGTTTGGTTTGGTTTGGTTTGGTTAGGTTAGGTTAGGTTAGGTTAGGTTAGGTTAGGTTAGGATGGGAGCCGTCGGTTGAGGTAGTCTAGGATAATACGTAAGTACCGAATTTTTTGTTTTTTGATGAGGCTTTGTTAAGAAAAATCTGCCATGGTACTTCTCATGAAAACTATTTACTTTCCTTAACGCCAAGTTTTATTCTGAAATACATAGCAATTTTTTTTAACAAATGAATATATGTGGATTTGTATTTATTCTATTGTGAAATGCGGTGATAATTGCAGATTTGACATTGCCAGTTAGGACATGTACTTAGGTCGCTCAAAATCTGCTGTAAGCCTATTGAGTGACCGGATTACGTGATAACTATGAGAATTTCAACTCTACAATCTAATAAAGGAGCTAAAGGGTTTGGATTTTTTGACAGTTTGGACCCCTCCTGCTTCTGGTACGCAAACTGAAAACACGACGCAGGCACGTACGGCACTCGCATCGCCTCCTAAACTTTTTCCGTTGCGCAACTGCGGATTAACGTGGTTTTCCATATATGCAGGCGTCGTGCCAAAGGCGGCCATCTTGGATCTCTGCCAAATGACAGATTTTTGTGTCTCAAACGATGACACCTACACACGCCATTAAAATTCATAGATCACGGATGACCTAACTTGTTGAAGAATAATTAAGTAAGGTACCTGCATGCATGGAGTGTGGTCTCAAACTCTAAAGGTAAAATATAATGCCTTACAATTGCAATAACTTATCACATGGATTTTTAAAAATTTAACACGGTTCAGTGTCTTGGATCTCAATCAAATGACAGATTTTTATGTCTCACACGATGACACCTACACATGCACGTGATTAAAAGTCATAAACCACGGATGACCCCATGCATAGTGTGGTTTCAAACTCTAGGCGTAAAATAATGCCTTACAATTGCAATAAGTTATCACACGAATTTTTTAAAAATTTAATACGATTCAGTAAGGGGAATACCCTTGGAAATGATGCAGAGATTTCTCATGTAAACATGCATTTGAAATTGAAAGTAGTCTATGCATAGGAACTTTCTTGAAGATTTTTCAAGTAAGATCCAACCTGAAAAGGTATTGTCGGTCTCTTTCATACACTTGCTTTGATGGTGGGGGAGGGCGCCACTTTCTATGTCATTTCCACGAGTGGCTTTCAGCAAGTCATCCATCCAAGTTTAATCCCGCGTTTTTCAAAATCCCAGACCCTAAAACGGGATTAATCGGAGGATTAGCTCTTTAGATCAAGGACAATGGATTGATTTAGTATGGGATTGCGTTCGGTATTAATATTGGCTAATTATCGTGCCATATAGTGGTTGTGATCACTTCGAATCTCATAATGAGTTTCGTAATTAGAACTTGCACAAATTGAATTGGAAAATAGAACGTGTATGTTTAGAAATAGGATATATCACTCGTCCAAAATTGAAAATGGCACCATTCGTATTTCTTTAACGTCCAAGGCCGTATATGTCCTCACTTTTTTTTGGGGGGGGGGGGGAGAGGAGGAAGGATATAGTCCATCATGGTCCTTCTTTTTACCATTAAACAATCGTACTTTAAAGCAAAAGTGCAAATCCCTTTTTATAGTTTGCCGATTCGGGTTGAAATTGTAAACTTTCTTGGATTTTGGGGGAGGGGGAATCTATCCCCAAAATCCCCCTTATATACGGCCTTGTTAGCGTCATACTGGTCACGTGACGACACAAAAGTTGAAATTTTCAGAGCGGACACGCACAATTTCGTGACTTTCCATCGAGAAAAGGGCACCAAGATCCGAAAAAGGTATAGGGAGTTATTTAATGTTACCGGGACTTAAAATATTGTTCTTTTGTCATTCCTAAACTGTGCTGTAAATAAATCTTAATTATTCGAGCCCAACCAAAGTCCATTTCATTTTCATCCTGCACTTTACATATTTAAAAAGGGTATATGAAAGCGAGATCAGTCTCAAAATTATGACTACCATTAAGTTTTCATCAACTTTTTATTAAGGGAAAGCACTTTAAATTTATTTTTTTTTGACGTCTGTTCAAAAGTTGAAATGCATATTTCTGAACCGTACTCTTGAAAGCAGGCGGTTTCGGGCGCATGGACTCCTCCAAGAGGGTTTCTAGCTTCATTCGAGTATTGAACCAGTTTGACACTTGATTTTACGAAAAACTATGTTTATAAATTCGGTTGGGTGGGACACCTCCTTGCCGAGACTGGCAGGAGAAGCCCGGAGGCGCCCTTCCTTCGCTGCTTCTCTTTCCTCATCCAAAAAATCTTGTTAAAATGCAGTCACTCTTAGGGACATGGTAAAAAAAAACCACAATGATGCAAAAATAAAAAACAACATTGTGCGTACCAAAGTACAGGTAGCTACTAAGTAATTTACCTATCTCACTGTACGGTGTTCCCACCCCCACTCACCTGCGAACAGGTAAGCGTCGTTCCCACGGCGAGCGTTCACAGGACGACTGGGCACGCCTTCCCAATTAAGAACGACGACGGAAGGGGGCGCTGGAGACGCTCGCAGACACTATGGCGATGGAGGACGTCTGCGAGACCAATGGCCGCTGATGAAGACCTAATTCACTCGTCGAGCGGGACAAATGCGTAATCTGCTCAGGACGATTCTGGTCAATCTGATGTCATTATTTTGATTTGATGGAACTGATAGAGGTCTCGAAAATCCCGTCTTGAGGTTTTCGAAGATTTGACACAGATTCCATGAACACCTTGCATGATCTGTACAATATTGATAGCAATCGCAAATCAATATATATGTATAAAGTTGTGTTCCAGGTATTTCTGGAACGGAGTTTTAGACATTGTGAATGTATTCTTGGTAATGAAGTACGTGTGCAGCAGTGAATGCATATAGTAGTAGTGGTTCTGTAGACTTGTTATGTTACCACTTGTGTTTTGACGTTGACTTCAGGAAACTTTACAAGCATCTCAAATTATTGAATTTCCCTAACTAACCTAAACTTACAGTCAGTCAGTAACACTCTATTCACACCAACCTTATCCACTTCAACTGATTTCCTGCACATGCTCAGATGAATCAAAAAGTGGGTTAAGCTAACTAAGTTCGCGCGAATGCAGTTAACCATAAACATGGATTAATTCTGTCGTCTGCTCATCATGTTTAAAAGAGCTTCAATTTTTCACATCCTAAATAGCATCATTGATTGGCTATGGCGTCTGCTTCTGAAACACAACCAGAACTGAAATGGTATTTCAGTGAATATAGTCATATCATAGGACATATCCTTAATGTTTAGGGTATGGGGAATGCAAAGTCCTGTCCGTCACAAAGTGTTGGATTATTTGTTTAAAGGTTTTTTTTTTAAGATTTTAAATTTTGGTTAAACGCCATGCTAAATAGGATTGAAAAAATGAAAATCGCGTTGTGCAGATATGCGAAACGCGTTTATGGCAAACTACACGTCCAAGTTGCACGTATTCATTGGAAACTCTGGACAAGTCGACCCACGTGTAAAATGTATAGCGTCACCGTATTTCGACGTATGATCGATGGCCACTGATGGTTTGTTCTTGATGGGCGTCGTCTCCACCAGAGGGCCTCTTCCCCTCCAACCCTTGACCTTTGACCCCTGCAGGGGGGAGAAAGGACGGCGCATGCTGGGATTGCAGATATCCGATTTGTCGCGGTGAACTTTCCTCTTGGGGTTGAGAGAAAGTTGCTAAAAGGTGAACAAAGAAGCGGGGGAGGAGGAAACGGGCGACGTGGGGAGACAGTGACCTCACTTCCGGCCGGTAATTGGCCCACCTGCCCAGGTAACAGGGAGGATGGGCTAATTCGCAAAACGTCCTGCGCTTAATTTAATCTGTCCGCACGTGCAACGGCGGTGGGAAATTAATTGCGCTAATTAGGGGGGGCTGCTAATTGATATAAATGGCGGAGGGGGATCGTCCATGTTGTCTGTCATGCTTGGACTGATGAGAAAATGTTTGCAGCGATCACAACTGCAAAATTGAAAAATCTCACAGCTTTATGGATAGCGTGTGGTTGTATTGATTACGTTGAAATGATTCTAATGTGGTAACACTGAAAGTTCTTCTTTGGTGTGTTTGCACGCTATACATGTATACAGGACTCTTGTCTGTACATTGGTGAGTGTGTTGGTTGACAGTCCTTTTTAAAAGAAATGGTTTTTCACGTAGACATGGTTTAACATATTGTTAGGGACTGTTTAAAACTTGTACCAATCCATTCTCAGTTGAATTTAAAGTTATATTAAAGGCAAAATGTGGCTCAAAGCTGCAAAAAAATATAGCGTCCAATTCGAAATACGATCGTCATTTGTAATGTATGCTTAGCATATATTGCAGATTATAACAATTTTATTGTAATATAGTTAAGAAGCCCTATAACATGTATATATATATATATCGAAGACAAATTTAGTACATTCTATAACTTTTCCTTAAATTTCTTAAAAATGAGTTTTTAAGGTGTATTAATATTGACACCCTAGATACCAGAAGTCAGCCCCATGGTAATTCCGGTTATATAATTTCATATCCTGTTATATAAATTGGTGAGGATATACATGACAAATCCGTGAGGGTGATTACGTATATATTTTTAGGTCCTATTTATTTAACAATCTGAAAAATATTGGGCACACCTTTAACCAAATAAAATATAAAGCGAAAGCAAATTTCGGGCTTTTATATACCACCCATGTCTTTGAACTAAAATGACGGAAGAAAAACAAAATTAGGCCATCGTGCATTATTTCAAAAAAGAAATTATACCGCGGGTAAATATATACAGTATGTATACGTAAATATGTATTCTTGTATGTTATAGTTTTCCCCTCTTATCATTTTTGTAAATGTTTTGTCAAAATGATGTCTTATATCTACGAGGGATTCAAATTTATAAAGCAATCACTGTATTTTTACTGCGAAGCATTAGTCGAATTTAGGAGAAAAACAGAGTAACAATTGGAATGTCAGTTTACAAATAAAGTGGATAGTCTAATGAAAAAAAAAAAAAAAACCTGATACAAATTGCTGTATGATGAAAACATGTGGACAGTGACATTTTCGGTAGTTGATAATTTACTGTATAGATAACATTATGTTAACAAAATTGACTTTTAAGTGATTAGTGCGTGTTTTTCGTAGAATAGCTTTTTATTCTCGTGAATGAGTGCAGAAAATAGTTAACCTGGCTTTTCGAAGTTAGCAGAAACAGAAATAAGAGCCAAGCAGAACCCAGCCGAATTCCAGCGCATTGAGAGTGAAGGGTCAAAGGTGATTCCGGGCGAAGGCTTCCTTTTTCAACTCCGTGCCAGCCACCAGGGTGCGTGGTTGCGAAACTAATTGAGCGTAGAAATCACGATATTTGTTTAAATTGGAGTACATCACGCGTGGGTGATTGAAAAATGCGGCACAGGTCCAATTAATTTACGTTGAGGTTCAGCTATAGGGAAGCGAGGAAATAATCCCACCGGAGGGCGCTCCGAAAGAATGGAATGAGGCCAGGATCTTGGTCATTTTTATTTGGGTTAATATAGGCCTGGTTTTAATTACCTCACTAAACGCGTGGCTCAAATCTTAAGCAAAGCAATTGGTGGCTTTTTTTTTTACAAAATATACATAAAGTAATAATGTTGACCTAATTTTCAGAGTAAAATAGCGCGTGCGTTTCCCTACCTGGTGTTGTGAAACATTGTTGGCATGGCCATAATGTACTTAAAATTTAAAAATTGCGATCTATACATGACCATGATTATCAGACGTGATCCTATAAAGTGTTTAATTAGTGGCAAAGAAGATCGTAAAAAATAGTCTAGGACATCTCTCTATATATAGAACGTGTTTCGTTAACTTTAATGAATGTGCTTGTAAACATTTGCCTGAAACATACATTCTTGTTTTGATACAATGATAATACTTCATTTTCTTCATACCAAGAATTCTATGTGCTGCAGTTATAATGTTCAAATGGAAAATATAATGAAATAATATATATTTAAGAAACTATGAAACTAACGAACTAATGAGTATATATACATGAAAGTAAGGATTACTTCTTAATCATCATTGCCATCCATATCATATGTAGTAATCCACACTCACCTTTACCAACAATCTAAAAAGGGATTCCCAGTAAGGGCTAACTCAAGTTATTCCTATAATCTAAGAAGGGATTGCGATTATCCTTCCTATACTAACATAATACAGTGCATTTCGGATAATGGACACTTTGGATATTATATGTCCAGCTACATATAACTGGACCATATTTCTTTTTACATAATGAGTTCCCATCTCCAGGAATGCATTTATAAAATCAAGTGCATTGGCTGTTCAAGATACTAATATTGAAGTGGAGAAATTTAATCAATCATTGACATGAAAAAATATGGACATGAAACTACATGCAGTATTATAAATTTTCTACCTATACATTTAGCTAAATATTTTTACAATTTTTGCTGCAGAAATATCGATGTACTTCTAATTTAGCCCATTTCTCTATACCATAGTTCTCGTCGAACAAGACCAATTCTAGAGTATAGACGAAATCGGATTTTGCTGCAACCTACCATAAATCGTATATTTTGGTAAAGACATTGTATAAAAAAATGATTTGTTAGCAATATTTTTGGCCTTGTGCCTGTTGCTATCGTATATTTGCTCTCTGTTGACGTTTCCCATATGTGCAGGATTTTTTTCAAAACCTTCGTTTTTAGGCCTACCTTATCAATCATATTTTTGATAAAATTTGGCGAACACAGCTTGCTCTGTCGCCATTTTTTGCCTGTTTGCAAACTGATTTCGAACTATTTTTCCACCCAAACAAAATTCTGTATGGCGATTAATATACAGTAGCGAACAAAACAGGTTACAGGTGGATTCACGACTGCCGCTAATCGTTATCGTAATTGTTACCTTTACCTAAACAAGACCAGGTCCTACAACAACTGATTGCGAACGTAGAAAAAACATTAATCTATATATGTGATCCTGATGCAGATTGTTGCACTTTTATACAAAAACTGCGAAATGCTCTGTAGAAATAACTAAATTAGGGCATTAATATGTTCTGAATTACTTAAAAATTGTACATGAAGTTTTGACGCTTTTTCTCATAGGCTAGTCCTCTGCTGAGCTTGACATCTATAACGTGAGCATTCGTCATGGCTCCACACGAATTCTGCTATAATTTCGTGAAAAAGTGCGGCATTCCAATACTTATCTGCGATGCCATCTAACGAGCATTTCGCACAAAATCGAGGAATGTTTTTTTAGGTCAGAAAGTATAACTTTGGCGAGGCAAAATATCAATTTTCCGGTATCTAATATAAAATGGCGGTGAATTTTGTTACACAAAAACCAGCCGTTGGTGTTCCCGATGCGTTAACTGAAAAATTTTAAGGATTGGCCTGCATTTTCCAACAAATTTTTCTCAATGAATATATTTTGACGGAAATTAATTCAGCCCTTCCTTTTGGTCACGCTGGAATGCTTCCAATATGGAAATATCGAGGAATGTCGTGGTCAATTTTTAATGCCAGAAGAAAGTCGGACAACATTTTTTAGATGTGGATTTGGTGCGAGCAGGGTCGTTCATAAATTTCATAACTAAGTACAGGGTGTCCTCCCAGAAGCCTGAAACCTAATTGCGGTGTAAATTATAGCCTAGATTATAAATTTGTACATGATTTTCATTTGGGATGCTTTATATTAGATCCACGATGTCATAAAATTGAGAATGAGACCTCCGAGTGTACGCATACTGAACGGTTGATTTATTATAATATTGTGATTACATTCTTAATCGCCTCATTCGATCGATTCAATACACAAAATAGCGATATTTCGTCCGCGGCGATTGACGATAAAAGTATACGAAAAAATACAAAGATCTTCTTATGAAAGTTAAAATCGGATATTTTAAAACTTTGGTTTTTTTATATAATGGAATGGTTAAACAACGCGTATATGATTCAATTAAGACATAAATAAATCTATAGTTTTAAACTAGTATGTAACAGATCAAAATTCAAGCAATAAATTACGATTACACTTGCATAGAAGTGGGTAACTCTGGGAAATCCACGAAATCAGAGTCGTATAAGTACAGGCCCTAATATAAAAGGCAAATGTGCATATTGTGGCCAACAATGGTTTATGCATTTAACATTTAAATTGACAAATACACCATCATGTGACAACTTAAGAATCAAACAGCATTAATTAAGGCTTGACTCGAATTTAATGGTATAAAATTATTAATTTCTTTTAAAGAAAACAATTTAACAAGCCATGTAACATTTATTGAAAGTCTTCTTATCAGAAGTGATTCAACTATAGGCATAAGCATCTGTATGTAAGGCACGTTTTGGGGGTCACATGACATTTATAGCCATGAAATGGTCACCATGCTTGACAGCAGATGATTGACCAAAAACAACATTCTAGTTACATTTGATTGAGGGAAACAGTCACATTAGTATTGTTGAAATAGACATAAAATGCTGTTTGATTTGAACGGTTTTAAATACATGTATCAAATATGCAAGGGGAGAAAACGGAATGTACAAATTTCAGATAAAATTGGTCCATGACATTTGAACTTTTTTGCGGTTAAACACACTATGTACAAACTTTTCCAGGTGTTGTAATCATGCAAAACTGCACATAAGTGCTACTGTGAGCAAAAAGTTATTTCAAAAATATGCTTAAACAGCATGGTTAACAGAATTTTTCGAGATAGAAAATCCGGTTTAATGCATGATTACAATATCAAGTTTAAATTTAAAATCTTCTCTAATCATTGGATAATGTTTACGTAGACCCGTACAACTAAACTTTATAACTACTTGAAACACCATGATACTTTTCCCAATTAAAGTACATGAGCATATTTTGTATTTAGATGCATGAAATTACAATTTGAGGCATTTTTAATGTTTTAACATATCCCTCTATCCTTAAAGAGTTTCAGGACCATAACTATGGCGTTCCAAATATTTTGAATGTCCAATGTAAAAAGATGACATGCTTGATCAAAAAATACCATGCACCTGATTACACCAACCTCACACTGATAGTTATCAAAAATTGTGATGCAAACATTAAGTTGTAATCACAGATAAATCATTAATTAGGAAACATTTTGTTGTAAAACTTTGTGACGCAACTACGGCATGAACCCATGCTCTACGTCATATACTGTATGTAATAGTAGAACATGTTAAAATTTAATTCACCCTGCATGTGTATTGTGCAGTTATTAAACCATGTATGTGGGTTAATTTAAAAAAATACATTTTTGGGTGTAGTAATTGCTGTGTATTGCATATTAGATGGCAGTTATTAAAGTAACCTATATATATTACATATTTACAAATAATCATTTGTAACCACTTAAAGTTGATAACTTTCGTTGTATTTTTACATTGTATATGACTCGTGGTACTATATGCTTGTATTGTTGATAGATTTCACAGGACAGTGCCGCGAGTGAGTGTCAACCCATGATGGTAATCAAGCTAAGGTGTAAAATAAGTTAGATGGTGCCATATATGGTTGAGTGTCATGTTGTTGATCTGTTGTTAGTTTAAGACATTATTTTTTATAGATAAATTAATTTTCCTCGTAAAAATAGTTATAAAGCTGTATGCAAAAACATACCAAGACACAGAACTGTTAAAAAATAGTATAATTATTAGCAATATTGGACGGTGGGATTTTGCAATCTGTGTTTGGTTAATGCGCAAAAAAATGTCTTTTATAATTTGCCGATATGAATTACATTTAATCAACTATAAGGAAAATAATCAAAATTTATGCTAAATTGCAAGTTTTTATTAACAATGTCTTGCTTTTTTTATCAAAACAATATTTTTTCAAAGAAACTAGCAAAAACAAAATAACACAAATGGAAAAATCCTTAAGAATAATACTAAAAAAGTATTGATAATTTTGCGTCTTACATTAATTCCTCGCTTTTGGACGTTAAAAATAAAAAAATCACTGTGGTTTTCACCTATACTAGGTTTCTTACAAAGAGTAGTCTTCAAAATTATATAAAAAACCTTAAAAACTCCTTGTATGTCACAGAACTTTTAGAAAACTCAATGCCATCTAAGTGTATAATTTGCATGCTGGCTATGTTTGGAAATTTGGAACACATAGTATTATGATGTCAAGAATGCATTTTATTGTTGTTGAGCAGAGTGAGGGACGGTTTCAATTGAATAAATACATGTAATATTCATGTCAAAATTCATCTATAAAGTGTATTGCACGCATTCAGCCTATACATCATTCTCACACAAATGTTTAACAACAAAAAAGAAATAGAAATATTGGTCTCGTCCATATGATAAATACATATACCAGGTTGCACCAAACCCCAATTAGTGGATATCTGCGATTAAAAGAGATTGCTGGAAACTATGACCATATATCTACGCATTTCAAGACCCAAATATGTTGGTAATGGTTTTTTCACTTTCCAGTGTGGACCTTTCAAATTATTTTTAGTAATTAAAATAATCATACAGTGATGGTTAAGGACTTTAAAACAAACTTAGGCATATTTGTTTTAGAAATTGAACATATTTAAAACAAAAATTGTTATTCTTTAATTGAATACTCATACTTTTAAAATTGTATTTTTAGATAGTAGCAAAGTATTTTTTTGCAGAAATGGTTGTAAATGGCATAGCTTGGTGCAACCGCTACAGCGATTAAGTAATGAACCCGCTTAATTATCAAAATACATATACATTTTCCGCACATTTGCTAGCTGTGATATTAGACTAGAGCCATCGCTGTCGTCGCCTTTCTGGGGAGATGTGGGCGCCACCGCTGCTGCAGCGACGTAGCCATTGACCAACGTAGGAGGTGACAGTGTCGTAACACCATCATAGCCAGTGCCACCCTGGTGACAACTGTCGGTTGGGCTGGGAGACTCCCTTTTCACACAATGTCCGTTCGGTTCGCTCATATAGTGGTGGCCATTCATGGTCATGGAATGCTGATGCTGTTGCTGTTGTTGCTGGTGGTGGTGGTAGGCTGAAGCACCGTTGTGTCCTCCTGTTGAAGGATCGGATCCAACGAGCATCGCTTCCGATCCTTTAAGGTACTGATCGAATTCTGCTCTGTCGACGTCCTCCAACAGCTCTACCTCAGAATACTGCTCCATAGGTGGTGCTTCAGTGCTTTGGTTGTAACGCATCAGTGTACCGCTGGGGTGTGCCGATGGTGGTCCCATGCGGCCCATCACTGGGTAGGTAGCCCCGTAAGCAGCTGACTGCTGGTAGCTGGGAGGTGGTGTGGAGACAAATGTGCCCTGGTGGAGGCCGTTGGAGTCCTCGTTGCCCGAGTTGGGACCCTCAATGGGTGGAAAGAAAGTTGCTGAAGTTTGTTGCCGGTGTACGTTGCCATAAGTGCAGTCCCTCATGGGCCCCACGTAGCCGTTCAAAGGCCTTTGACTAACTAGGGCTCTTAGGGTGGGCAGGTTGGGCACACACAGGCGCTGCTGGTATGGAGTGCCCGCTGGAGACAGGTAGCGTGAGTTGTTGTTGAACTGCGACATGAGCTGGCCAACCGGCGAGCGGGACACATTAGCGCCAACATCGTCATTGGGGAAGGTGAAGCTGTCCTTTTCTGGGTCCATGGGAGACATTTCCGGCGTTGGAAGGGCCGGTACGGAGTCGTGCATCTCGGCGATGGTAGCTCCACCGCATTCGCCGCCCATGTAGCCGTGCAAAGACGCCATCTTGAGGGCGTGGTTGTGCTGCTGTTGCTGCTGCTGAAGCAAGGCTTGAGAGTGAGCTTGAGATTGCGCATCCATCAGCTTGAGGGCTTCTGGTTCCGGGCTTCCTTGGGGTGACGAATCTGGTGTCTGGAGGCCACAGAAGTTCTGACCCATCTTGAGCCCCATGGGAGCGCCACCATTACCCATATATGAGTAGATGGGCGACTGCGGACATGGAAGGTGACCGTTTACCCCACGCTCACTGCCCACCATGACATCACCACGACGGCCGCCTCTCTTGTTGTGCTTGCGACGCCGTGGTCTGTACTTGTAGTTGGGGTGCTCCTGCATGTGCTGCACTCTAAGGCGCTCTGCCTCTTCCACGAATGGACGTCTGTCACACGGTGCCAGGCTCCGCCATTTTTTACCTGGAAAATGCAAAAAGAAACCAAATTAGCGTTGTTTTTCGAGTTTTTATTTATAAATACAAATCATCTTAAACTTAAAGTGAGCCGGGAAAATTTTAACGCTGCTTTGTGTGCATACATAAGTTTTATGCAAATATTTCATCTGATTCCGAATCGTCATATAACACAAGATATAGCGTAACTCTCAGGTGTAAATCTTAACATAAGACTCCTGCCAGCGTCTCCATCAGATGATGGTTGTAGTTTCATTTTCTGGTTTGTTACTCGCTATCTGAACGGTGTAACAACGGAGACACGTGCGTGCAACCTACATCAGAGTTTGGTGAGGTGTAAAACTACTTTTTTATCTTAATTTGAGAAAGTGTTTTTACGATAAAAGGTATCCTGCGAAGCGTAATTACACGCGGTCCAAACTCGTAGGAGTCCACTAAGATTAATAATAAAATGTGATGTAATTTCAACACGCCATGTTTATTAAGTAAGACGTTGTTATCGGCAGTTTAACACGAGCGACACACCCTCATCCATACCTCTTTTTTTTTTTTTTTTTTTTTTTTTTTCAAACCCTACTTCAATCGCCGTGGCGATTTATCTCCACGGAGAAAATTATCTCAGAAAATTTCTCACCGTTTTTTTATATTTTTTTACCTGGTCACGATCTTGGGAACGCACATAAAATCCCCCGTGTTTGATTCAACAGGTATACACTGGGAATTTACACAGATTGTCCGCCATTGCTCGCCTTTATGACAACAGATAAGGAACACGGGGAAGTAGGTCAACCGATGGAATTTCATTTAAGATATCGCTCGTTTTTTATTTATTATTTTTTACAACTTTTTAAACGTAATATTTCACTGGATATAGGAATGCGTCGCCCCACTAAATGCAAGTGCTGTATGGGAGGTCCCTGAACTCAGTTGGATGACGTAAGAAACTAACGATACGATCACTGCTTAAGTTTCCTGACTGATGACCGATTGGTTTAAATTTTCATAAAGTGATTCGTTGAAATTACCCGGGGAACACGAACCTCTTTTTTGTCAACTTCTCAAAATACTGTATGTTTATAACCAATATCATCTGCTAATATCGAATAATTTGGTTCACTTGTTGGATATTGTATTTTCACACAATTATATGCTGCTGGTACTCAAGAGTACTTGTCTTCTATACTGTCACTTTACTTGTAGTTTTATAACATGTATATGTATTGCACTTGCAGTACCTGTAACAATAATGATACTGGTAGCATTATTATGTCAGGGTGCATGCTCTCAGCTCCTGAACCTGATGGGAAGTCGCGTGGCTATCTCAAACTTAAGTTTTCATTTTTGTGGTACAAAATGGAGAGGCAAGTTACTAATTTCTGGCGTATACCTGCTCTCCCATCTTATCTTATATACGGTCCAAAGATTGCCCTCCCACTGAGTCCGTCATCGTATTTCTCGTTTATTAGGGAAGTAAACTTGTTTACGAGCAGCGTCGCCACGAGTCCTACTTTCACTGTTCCGTTCCATCGATATTTTTATAGAGATTTTATTTTTTATATGTTTCGAGTAAAATACAGCCTTGAGTATCGTGCATGGCCTATGGACGCTCGAGCGCTCGCAAATCACGCCCAAATGGCGTCGCACGCGTTCACAACGCCACTTGTTGCCGCTTTCTTAAATGTTTGTTTGAATGGTTACGAGTCACTGATTGATACTTGGCCAAACTTGGTTGATCAACCGTGTTTCATCTCGCCTTGCTCCGTGGACACATAACGTGCCGATGATGCAAAAGCGAGACCGTTATTGACATTTCCGCGCCAACTTGTCTTATGGCGATCGTGTGCCATGAAACATTTGCTTTTTTTATACCCTCTTTAACCGAAATAATGAATCTCCCAGTGAAACCATTGACTAAAAATCTGAGCTGGTGGCTAACTGCTGTACATGACAGTCATTGCAATCAGAAGAAATTCTGTTGGCAACACGAAATTTGCAGTCATTATTAATAATGGCTTTTACAAATGCATTGCTCCGAATTCTTAAATTAATAGTCTTGAATTGCATTTTACTACAAATTTCTTTGGAAAGGGATAGAAAGAAAGTGGCGTTTTCCTCGAGAGTATAAGCCTAGCTGATAAAACATGAGTTGACTCATGTTATATACTTGTATATGCAGCATTTCCAAATATGATAATAGTCAACCAGGAATTCTAAGTATAGTTATGTGGCACAACTCAATGTAATCATGTAATCATAGCAATGGAATTTAATGTAGTTGTAATTACATTTTGTGGAACGTCGGTGAGTAGGGGGTAAAGTGAGGTTGAAAGATGGACGTGCGAAGACATAAACAGGAGCGCCTTAGTCGCGCTTAGCACGTTTACCACCGCCTGGTAGACGCGCAAAAAGGACGACCCCATGGCGTTTGAAAAACTGGAAAATTTCGATTGAAATCCAAATGATCTGCATATGTCTATGCCCTTTTATGTAGTAGTCGTCCTCATTGGTAGGGAAAATAGTCGTAAAACATATCCGCGCCCTCTACGGAACGAGTAAAGCGCCGTTGCTCGCTGCAATGTCCCACGCTACCCTGTGGCGCAACGCTGATTTATATGCATCGCGAGAAAATGTCACACGAAGAAGTTTCTGACTAATAAAAATATATAAAAACAGGACCACAACCCCCTCGTGAAATGGGTCTACCTGTAGCATGCATGCATAAACTGCTGCTTTTTAATTTATTTTCAAAATGATGGAGGAATGCGCCATACTGAACGACAAGGGAGTGGCCTGGGAATGTTGCGTACTCGGTGACCGTATTCGTAATCACGATTTTCAAGCAGCTAGCGCCATGCACGGAGCGTTTTCCTCATTCACTCCCCCCCCCCCCCTTTGCCCTTCCCCATTCTTATTTATACCCCTATTATTATTATTATATGCCTTTCATTCGTGATAATAATGAAATTGAAATAGGCCGCACGCTCATTGCCATGGGAATATACCATTCGAGGTAATTTCCCCTCAAGAGCGAAGCGCCATCTATGCCATTTTAACTCTGACATCTGTTTGGATGACAGTTTGTGTTCTGTACATGTACGAGAACATATCATGTCGTGTACAGTGGAAAATACACAATACAACTTTTGGTACATCTCGATTCCACAATTGATTCAATTTTTATTAATTTACAATTCAGATAATGTGCCCAATATTGTGACGTCATTCCTTGAAGAATGCATATCATGACGTCATTAATAGTTTTTTCGGTACCGTCAGAAATTGGGCCGCTTCATACTTTCAACCAGAAAAATACGCTATAAGATAATAAAGGAAAAATGAAATGAATCATTCCGCCCGATTTCCTTCCAAAGATATGTAATAGTAATAATACATGTTGAACGCTGTATTAGAAAATTATATTTAAAAAAAAACGAAAACGAGGCAAAGTGCTAAATAGGGTTTTAAAAAGTGATGTCAGGCGAGGAAAATTGTTTCCCTAAATCTTTTTTTGACGAAATCGTGTCTGGCCGTGCGTGGCGCTGGCAGGTAAAAAAAAACTGAAATGGCGACTTCGGGAATGGAGAAATATATGGGTTTATGATGAGAATTTATATAATAGACATTGACGAAGTAACGCGCGTATGAATATATGAACGGCGTCTCACAATCGAATGCCTCCGCGGCATGCATTTGCTTTTCCCTCAATTGGACCAGATTGCGAGGTGACCCCTTGCGGTGGCGTGGGTGTTTAGGGAAAATCCCTAATAGGATGTTCCACTTCGTCGAACAGCGCCTTGCGAGAAAATGAATTGCAAAATTTTGGATAATTGACGCCAGACAACATTATGAATCGTGTAACCGAATTAAAAAAAAACGTCGACGAAAGCACTAACGACACGACATGATTACTATAGCGCGTTTAAATAATTAACGATACAATTTAATCGCAAGTTTGTTTAAAACTGATCGTAAATACACAAAACGTGAATTTGCGGAGCGTGAATTGGAGTCACTGGCAAAGAACACACAACTGTGGTCCTTGAACTTATAAGAAAAGAGATGGTCTGGAGTGGAACACCAAGGCAGTGGTTTTCAACTGGTTTGCCGTAAAGTTTGTGGGATGATCGAAACATTACATTTTATATATTAATTGTAACATTAGAAATGGTCATCATAGAGCTGATTATTGTACTGAAAACGTTCATAATGGTAACGTTCTCAACATACGTGTAAACTTAAGATATATTGAGGGACCTGAATGATGCTATTTATTTCCACTCTTACCTTTTTTTATTTGAAGGAGGGCATTCCTCACCTTGTTCAGGGTGGATGTAGTTAATTTAATTATTTTAGCCATTAATTTAATTATATACCTTATATGTGGCGCACTTGCATACGGGCTAATTGCTGGGAGACGACACCCTTTTATTTATTGTCGGAAGAAGGGTACGTTTCAAATGAGGCTAATTGCCATAAAAAGCACTTATAATATTTTTCACCCGCTTAATTCGTGACGTCATATGGCAATTTTCTTCTTAAACCTTATATGCTTAACGCTGGCTGCACGCAATTGGCCGTTACTCAAACTGAATGTCGTGTACGTAATTAAAAATACGCATTGTTAATTACCAGAAAGAATAATTTAGCATTGTTTTATAGCGTGTATTTGGGATGTATGAATTCATTTCCACCCAATTAAATCGGCCGATACAAGCTGCAAGTCGCAAGTTCACGTTATAAGGCCATCGCTTTTTTTTTTTTTTTAAAGTTAATGAACAAATAATCGAAAGTGAAGAAAAAATACTATTTACATCAACGGAGTTTAGTCTCACTATAGATGGTGCTAATGAATTTAGACTTAGTATACGTTTCATGTAGCATATACATGTACTTGTATGACAAAATAACGTCCATCTTGGGACATGCTTTGCATCCCTACCACTTGCCATGTTTTACTAAAATGAAGTTTTTAAAAACAAATTATGTATTTAAAAATCGTTACTTCAAAACTTTAACAGCACATGCGTATTCATATATATATATATAGTCATTATACATGCAATTATAAAGTTATCAATTGGCATTCCGGAAAGAGTTACGAGTTATAAATATATAAGTGCACAATATACCTCGAGCACGACTAACGATAATAAAGAAAACATCAACTCCAGTATATAATTTGCAGTCCATAATTGCAATTTCTGATAAATCGTAATGTATCTTAACCACAGATAAATTATACTAAACAAAAAATGATGTTATTTGTTATTTTTTGGTAAAACAATGGTGAATCGAAACGTTTCATATTCACAACAAATGTACTCTTCCATTAGAACCATTTTAAGACCCTTCCTCTCAGTGCCAAAAAATGAAGGAAAACAAAATGGCGAACAATATTTCGGACACTTAATTTCTATCGTATAAAACGTAAAAAGCATGAAATGGCAAATGGCACGGCTTATCCAATTGCTGTAACGCAACCCCGACCAGGATCACGTGATTTGCGTACGATTACAGTTGCATCCTGATCCGCGCTTTTATATCCATGGCTGGTTCATTTGAAACCCCCCTTTTTTTTTTTTTTCGCAAAGTGAGTCTTGGCCATTTAAAATTGCCCATATATTAAGCACAATGTCAAAGCAAAATTCAACAACATCGTCGCGTAAGCAAGGTTCAAAGTTCACCCGGCAAAGGGGTTAAATGCCACGAGATATTCTGTATTTGCATGTCGTGAATACGTTTAGAAATGAAAAGTCGTACAGTCGATGTCTGTATATAGGCGAATATTCTCGTATACACTCAAAATGCCGTGGTCAAATTTTACGTGATAAGTGCTTTTAATTACACAGGGTAATTCGCAATTACCCTATTTATGTATATAGATCCAAATAACTCGCACTTTTAAGAATCAGGTGACTGTGCTCATTGCGTGTCTGTTGTTGGTTTAAAATCTGCACCACATAGTCTAGTAGTATTAAAAATGTATTGCATGGTTATCAGGTGTGGACGTTTGGTTACGTATAATGTATGTGTTCAGTAAAACGAATGTGTTACTTATACAGCGAACACAAATCTCGATACGAATTGCGATTGGGTTTGTTTACAAACAAACATTCGTGTGTGTTTTTTTTTTTGTTTGCTAATCGCAGTACCAGCACATAGTCCAACGTCTAAATGTGCTTATATTGAACAAATCATAAAATAAACTATTTACAAATTGCACGAATTAATGAGAGGGTGATAAATGGGAATGAAAACAAAGATGCGTGTTATAAATCATGACTAATAATTATAACTGCGTTGTTATGCTAATCAATCCTGTTAAAATTAAATTTAACTGGCCTTTCTTACGCATGTGCGGGTATCAGCATTCTGGTGTTGAAGAATATTTTAGACACGTCTAGAAATGTACATATTCAATCTATCGGTGGTACTTCTTGGCTAAGGACCTGAAAACTATATCTTTCATTTTTGAAATCCACTGTATACACGTATAGACTCGTCGTTTCAGACCTACGTATATAGAATGCCCATCAATGATATTTGGTGATAAGACTATAAAAGAAGATCAAACTCCTTGACATACATTTATTTATCATCAAAACTGATTTGCATGAAATAATCTTGACACATTTGCATGGGCTTAGTAAACCGAGCAATTACCGTGAGCGCTGACAATTTCAATAATTATCGATACGGTTTTTAGCTGATTGACCGCTGCAATGAATCACAAATGCTAGTAATTTGGCAAATTGGGCTGCCTTCTAGTTCCTTCTAGGACGGATGAGAAGTTTTTCCAACAAAAAAAAAATTAAAAAAGTGCTATAAAAAAGAAGTAAAAATATTTTAAAAAAATGCTTAGCCATATAAATTCTTAACATTTTCTCAGCCATTTCTCTAAGAGGAAAATTAGTGAATTAGTAGGGCAAAATTTTTTTTTTCCCCTTTACTTTATATCACCGCAAATTACCACACCCTCGCTTTCTAATTTCATACAACATGCGAGGTTCTAAGATATTTTTTCTTAACATCGCAATTTAGGACACGGAGAAGCTTTGGTAATCTCACATATAGCACGAATACCTATAATTTTTTTTTATTGCAAAATAATTCTCGATTCTGGGCAGTTTTTATATAAATTTTATTGAACATTTATATACGAACTAAAGTAATTTGAGAACCAGCTATTGGATAAAAAAACAAAGAAAAATACATTCATAGATACATATTTAATCATTTTTAAAAATCTAAATTTCATATGGAACGTTTGATGTTAAGTTATACATGTATAGGTCGTAAAAGCTTAAAGCAAAAAGTAAAACCCGCCCCGGGTTATGGAACCTGCAAAAAAACAAAATGGCGGACGGAAAAGGAACAAGACTATAACCCGAGGTTAACCTTTCTCCATTTTTTCCCTAAACCAAAGCTTGTGCAACGTAAAGTTGAGTTAACTATAGTGTTATACAGCAGGTTAACCCTATAGGTTTTGCTTAACCTGAGTTGGTGCAACCGGCCCTTAGCGAACATTTTTAAACACAAAACTGAAATGAGGTTTGTGATGAAATAATGTTTGTTTTGCATCGAGCAAGTCTTAAACACATTCTCCAGTGTATTTATTTGGTGCAGAAGTATTTAGCACTCTAAATGAATACCGTAACAGTTGCAGCGACTAATTAAATAAATAGCGTGGTTCTAAATGGATGCCATGACTATAAAACTAGCGACCTCTCGTTAATGTCTCGGAATTCCTCCCTAAAGCATTCGTGGTCAAGACCCTTCACGATGATGTGGTCATTCCAAGCATAAGCAAATCGGAAAATTCTGTTCAACCGACACCAGACAAAATCCAAACAGTCGGACTGATTCACGTTTAGTTACCATCATCGCAATCACGTGTTTGTAATGACGTCATTTCCCAGGGGCAGCATGCTCGTGGACATTCCCTTCCTACACCGTCTAGTCCCTTGTGGCACATTTTAAAAAACGATGAGTAAACCCCCTTAAGACCGTAATCGTGTGATAAGGGCAGTATTTTTGGACATATTATATAATACATTATACTGTATAGTCGACATCTTACTTCATGTATAAACTGTACATAAGACAGATCAGTGCAAAGGAAGAGATTTAAGCTAAACATAGACCAAATATAGTTGTAGTAATGAAGAGGTTTGAAATATCATTCTGTATAGTGACAAATATTATCAAAATGTTTGTCCTCAAGTTTAGTCAATTCTGTTCCATTTTATGCGATACATGTACATGATCACTATATATTCTGACCGTTTTTAGACTTAACATGTTCTTAATCATCGCCATTTTGACAGAGCACATAAGTTTTGAAAAGTTAAAAAAAAATGTGGATAGGAATTCAGTTCACATGAATTGCTAGATACGGATTTGCGATGTACAGACTTTCTGAGATTTCCATATTATGACGTACATATATCTGAGAAAAAACGATTGAACAACTGAACACATTTTTGGGTTTTTTCTCAATTTTCTAAAAATTTCTGGAAAAATCCCCAAAAATGACCAATATAGGTCCAAGATAAGCATTTGTCGGCGTGTTAGTCGGGAAATCTCTGGGATGCAATCCTAACCAAACAGCGCCCAAAAGCCATGACCTTTGAAGTCTGGGGATTCAACCTTTACCGATGACCTCAGTTCTACAAGCCGCTGTGAAACATGACTCGACTGACTGGAGCAGAAGGGTTGAGCTTTCAAAACAGTCGCCGATTTGGGGAATATTAGGCCAAGGGTCACTCATAAATTACGACAGAGAGGTAACTGGTGGGCGTAAAATCGTACAACGCCATTTACAATGGCATCTCTGCATTGTAACGTGTGACAGGGTATTGTTGCAGCGCCGTTGCTAACTGTCCGCCATTTGCACTAACCAAAAAAAAAAGTTTTGATTGCTAGGGCTTTTTTATCTGTAGTTAGCTTCATAGCAAAGGAATTCTTGAGAACTAACAGCAACGGACATTGATAGATGACAGTTTTTACTTTGTCTAAGTGAGACATTCGGATTATTTTAACTTCCAGAAGGACAATTTTGTATATTAAAAAAGCAGCTGAAATTGGTGTCATAAAATGGCGACTCTTACACGCACATCCGCTATGCAGGATGACCACTGGCGACCCGAACAAAACGCTCTCATCCGGCGAACGTCATCCAATGGGGTTTACGTTTCGGTTGGCAACCGTACTTGCGTTCAATCTGCCCTCTGCGCACCAGATTCTTAAGTTAACCTTTCCTCGGATGGAAATGGTAGACATTTTTTTATTATTATTATTGTTTGTGCAAGACCTTGTAAAACGATGCTTTCTTGGGTGACTTATTAGGCTCGAGTCCCAGTCACGCATATGCAAATTAATCATCCGCTTTTGCATACATTAGCGAGCATGCATTAACAATGGAGAACCAAAAAAAAAAAAGAAAAGAAAGCAAAATGGCGACGTTCGACGTTCTAATGGCAACCCTTGACCACGGGCGCACGGAATGGATGCTATGGGAATTGACCCATGACATTGTTCGGTTTTGTCTTATACACTCGTAGAACATTGCCAGAACATGGGGTATTCTTCTTGTTTCTACAAAAGTATGTACGCCTTGTACTTATACGATTGTCTTTTTACAGAATTTGGGCAGTTAAGATCACACATCTTTCATAAAGTGTCATTGTCGAATTGTCTCGAGTTGTGTTCATCTTTGTGCTGTCCTCTTTCCTAAGAGGTATAATATCATATAGAAAAAGATCTGCTGTCTTCTCCACTGTCATGGCGAAGAAGGGCAGGTGACTTTGACCCTTGGCACCATCCATGCTCCGGATGTCATTGGCCCTGATAAAAATTTCGCCGCATCGGCGACATTTCGGCAAATCATCTATCAATTACTCGGTGATGGATTGGCGCTGCCAGCGCCCCACCGCGACTATAGGTGGGCGCCAGAGCTACCTTATATACCAATATGCGTGCATGTTTTACTTGCTTATCGAAATGGGGGAGAATAAAGATTTAAAAAAAATTATGTTTGACATTTCATGAAATCTTCAAAAAAGGCATGTTGTACCAAGACGACTCAAAATGATAAAACAATTTAAATAAAAAAGCCAAATGATAAGTTTTGGTAAAGCATGTACTATTTAGTCCTCTCAAGACTCCAGAATTTGGTAGCATCAACCAGATTCGATGGCAGATACAGTGTATATGTATCATGTGTATGTATAACTGTTTGTCGCAGGAATTCCACCCTGGTTAATTAATTTTTTTCGGAAGAGGATGAGACTGAAGCCAAACGAGGCGTAATTCCGCGCAGATGCCCCTTCCCTCGGACCGTTGATGACCCCCTCCCTCGTTTGCCGTCGTAAAACGAGTCAGGTGGACGACGTCCATCAAAAAAACCACCTCGGAGGTGAAAAAGGTTTCAGTTCAGGTGCAAAAAGGCAGCGCACCTGAAACTTAAAGGTGGGGGTGTCAAAATAAACGAAGGGGAAAAAGGATGGCGAAAACAAACAGGAAAAAGGTGCTGCTGGTTGGGAAAATTAGGGAAACTAAAAAGCATGAAGAAGGGGGGTCCAAAGAACCGAGATAGAGAGAAAAAAAAATGCTAAAAAATAATAATACGAAAATTTGGTTCGCACCGATGCTCCCACATTCGCGAGACCCCAATTTCATAGAGGTTGGGTTCTCCGAATAATTACGCTTATTAAAATTATTTTAAGGTGGTGAATTTATGGTGGCATGACCACGTGTGTGCTATTCCCATACGACGAACGACCGGGTCTTGCGTGGCCAAGGGACGAAGGGAATTAAACGAGACGTTTAATTCAGCTTCACACTTGCCTACCATTATGGTGTACAGGGTGTCCACTGAACAAATTCGTACTTAGGGTATACAGGCCCATTATTTTTTTATACTGCTGCTTTACTGCCCAGTTGCACCATACGCCAAAAGAGATTTTCAACAAGTTCAGATACAAAAAAATACGTATCGGACCCTTACCATTAATATTAATGGCCCTAAAATTTCCCCTTCGGCCTCTCCGGGCACTTTCCCGGGTACCCCCGGTTACGTTGGCGCTATAGGGGGTGTCGGCAGAACCGCAAACTGGCTAAACGCGTTACCCCCGCTAGGGGCGGTCGTACCACCTGTTGCAATTTGGGCGAAAGGAGGGAGCGCCGTCTCGTGCCTTACTGCGGTCACACCGCATTACGCCCATTGCCACACACACGCACGTGCTATGTTCAGGCCCGACACAAAAACAGACGACAACGCCCCCTTTACGGCAACTTTGTACCTTCGTGAAAACCTGCCTTAAAACGCACGCGCTGACGGCCGCAGTGAATGAACTCTTGCGTGGCGAATGTGTGCTAAAACCCAGTGTTGGGAGCTCAATCCAAGTCATGTTTTCAACTTCCAAAATGTCGACATTTTATTTCAAATTGATCCTTAATGACCATAGTTACTGTATTAGCTTGCATAGACATTAGAAGTTAATATATGTTCAAAAACTCCAAATACTTGCGTTTAAAATAAAATAGTGTCATTTCGATTACAGTAATGCTGATCATATCTTTTGAAATTAAACTCTTTTTAATCACAAAACAGGACTTTTTTAAAATTCTTCTACGAATTTGTTTTTTAAATATTCGCATAGAGGGCGCGCCTATCCGTGGTGTTTCTCAGAAATCCGTCTAATTTGTGCGTTGGGATTTACGACCGGTGGCTATTTAGACAATAAAGTAGCTTAATTGTTTAAGGTTTAGCTGTGTACTTTTGGCAGCCACCATTAATTTGCATCTATTTAACATCGGGATTTACTGACTTGGTAGATTTTTTGGCAACCGAGTTGAGCGGCCAACGTCTTTGAGATAAATAGCGGCGATGAAAGCATTTTGAGTACATGCTGTACCACACAAACTCCAGAACTCAATGAGTGGATTACAAACATTAATGAAAATGGTTTTTAAAAAAACCATTGCTTTTAGCGCCCCTAGTGGGCTAATCGTAGATTTTTATTGTTGTTGCGCTGGGTGAATTATTATCACCGATCTTAAAACTTGTTTTTATTACTCCAAAATTAGGGATATTAAAATGTCGAGGAAATCTAAACCCTCGCAAGGTGGAAAATCAGATGGGGTAATGGGCGGGAGAAGTAAAACTGAAATTCATTAACGAGAAGGAGATTCATATAAGCTGTAAATTAAAATTTATTGCTAATTATTAGACATTTCGGTTGCCCCTAGATGAGCTACATCCTTGAAATATATACCACTCAGCTGGAAAGTATTTTCGTAAAGGTGTGCCCATATAGTAATCAACTAAAAGTTGTACGAAATATAGGTCTCTTATACAGTGCACGTTTTCAATTACTACTCTATACCTAGGGCTTTTCAACATTTATTTTATCACATTGAACAGATTAAAATATGTATATTATAAGTTTTATATAGTAATGATCATTACCGTTTTTCCATGTACCGGTGCTGCCCCCAGCGGATTTTCGTATCGTTTGTTAAGTAATTTCATATACGTGACTATGCACGCAGGTATTTTTTGAATTTTATGGCTTTTCGCACATCATACTAGATTAATGGGAATTGGGATAAGCGCAATGAGTCACCTACATAGGCAAAGGGAACATTGACTACACGAAAAGCCATCGGTGTATCTCCGTGTAATTAGTACTTAACCAGTTTTATTTTGTGGCTAACACTGATTAAGAACAGATAAGCTAGAAGAACTATGCGGTTATAGGCTTACTTTACTTCTATAACTCAGAAATATTAATTTTTCCCCAATTTTATATATAAAAGTGGCAGATACAGCCGAAGTTGGTCGCCATCTTTGAGAACCAAACATGATGGCTGTATGCATTTTTGCCTATTATCTCTGCGAAAATTCTGGCTAAATTGCATGCTTTGCCACGTATAGCTTGGTTCGCAAAGATGGTGGTGTGTACGCCATATGTGTCCTTGTCGACGTAAAATACATGCAATAAACCATACTAAGATAGTCAGAAACATTGCTCGCCTAGGCCTAAATGTTGACGAGGCGGAAATACGGCGACAAACGTTATCATATCGGATTTGAACTCTGCCACGAAAATGTAAACAAAAGTTAGGTAAAAATCTATTATGTTTGCGTACACAAAAGTTCCTGTGTGTTCGGGACTATCAGTTAGTATGTTCGGGCAATTCCCAAGAATCTTATCTTCGACACATTACATAAGAGCCATAATCCCATGCACCGGGCCACGAAAAATCAGTTGGTGCAAACTTTTAATGCAAACACGACGAGGTGGCGCAGGTTGGACATGCATGTATATATATATAAACTTCGATAACCGAAGTTTACCTTCCAGGTCCTGACTCAACCCTGGCCAACTTGCAGAGATATAGCCTTGTTATGGTCCATGCATTTCATACTAATCATATCACCAGCAATGCATATATATATAGTGTATAAAATATAGAACTTGGGTTGAATGTTATTACAAGTTATGGTCCGGGGCCCTTATATGTTCCCTTTTGTTATACTGGGAAGAACAACTATAGCTTTTCTAAACATGTCCAAAGTCTGTTTTGTGGGTCGACAATAAGAGTTGCTATAACATCAAACAACTTGTATATACCGATGCTAACCGATTATAAACTTTAATTGAATAATTGGATACTGGAATCATCGTATAGTATATGTACAACCGAACTTCCGTAATTTATAAACTTTTTTTTTTCTGTTTAAAAATTCCACGATGATAATCTATGGCTTATCCTTGTTGGTTTTACAGTAATTCAACCCCCAGAAAACCTGGAAACCAAGGTTTATCATATCAGGGTGATGCGCGAGTCATAAGTTTGAAAAGGTCATGGATATTTGTTTTGATAAAAATGGAAGATTTTGTAATGAAAATGCCCTTTAAAATTAATTTTTTTTAAACGTTACTGATAACTGCAGTATTTACGAGGTTCATAAACCCTGTAAGTCTGTAAAGGTACAGGTAATTGCATACATACCTCATGTACCCGTATGAATAAAAAACGTATACCAAGTGAATTGTTTTCGGCATTTATTGCTTTATACTTTCCTATTTAAAAATGAATAAAAGTTGAAATTTTGACTCGATTTTCACATTTAAAAAATGTTTTCGCCGACATTTTTGGGATTTATCTGCCTTTTGCAAGATGGGTTGACTTTTATGACAAGTTCATTGCTTTTGACATTGGTGGATTTACAACATCTTTCGAGAATTGTCATTATATAGTTACAAGGTACATTTTGTAATCACATGCAGAATAGAATGTATATATGTGTACTATACGCAAACCGGAGTCTTTGTATACATTTCTACCCATATTCACAAATTAAATTTGTTTTTAAATAAAAATAGTTTGGAAGTTTTAAATGTGGTATTTATATATACACCCAGACCCGTCTTGTCGTGTAATCATTCATTTATATTTGAAACGTTTTTTAAAGCTTTATATACGCTGTAAATTTGACAACCATTCTGGCAAGTGTTATATGCATGTCGAAAGAATTTATTACTAATATGTCAGACTAAATTAATATAGTGCAGTTTTTCCAATTAACCTTCTTGTCATTAGTTTGCTTTTCGCAGTTTGTTTTTTAGTGTGTGTACTTATGCGAAAACTGGCATTTATGTCTTGTTAATCTCTTTCGATGTCAATACGTTTTAATATTATGTTTCATGATTTCTTTTAAAGTTTTATTTTGGTTGTGCTTTCTTAAAATAGTTCTGAAACAGACAGGATTAAATATATTTACTTATTTTTTAAAACAAACAAAGTCGCAAATTGTAGAGTTGATCGATTTCTTAACTTTAGTAGTTTTCTTGGGTGAGAAATTTTCGAGCATTTGGACCCTTGTTTGTTCTGAGTATATATGTATTCAAATAAAATGAGCAAATTAAAACTAGATATCAGTGTCTGAACATATTCGGATAAAACCAAGATTATTTTTACAACTTAAATTTGTCCTTTACAAAAGCAACGCGGAAATAATACGATAAGATTGATGGGACTTTTACCAAGTTTTACAACCATATACTACTTCGTGATTTGTATAACTTGTTGGACCGGACTATGATAAATTACGCTATTATAGGCAGATTATTGAAATATGTATATTCTCCAACTTATTTTAGCTATTTGTATGACTCTTATATACTGGAATATATATTTTAGTATACTTGTGTACTTCCGACTATAAATTGATGCCCAACATATTCCTTACTTGTTGCAAGCAAGGAACCTGTCCTGTCCTTAAATAAACATACTTTAACCGATGGCCCAATTCCACTGGTCTCATGCAAAAATACAATAACTTGTGTTAACTCACCTAACATCTTGCTGAGATCAGCATTGTGCAGATCTGGATTTTCGTCTGCCAGCCTCTTCCTCTCCACTTTGGCCCAAACCATGAAGGCGTTCATGGGTCTCCTGATTCGCGTCTCCTTGGTCCTACCCTGGGCTTGACCCTTGGTCATCGCCACGTGCTCGCCGATGAGGTGCGCGTGGTGACCCTGGTGCACGAGCATGCCCCTTGATCCCGTTAAGGGGCTACACCTGTCTTGCATCGACCAATAACAGTCGTCCTCTTGGCCTCCGTTCATGGGGGGAAGCAAGTGCCCCATGGGGGACTGCTGAGGCCGATCGTAAGGCGACATGACAATGCGGTGGTGGTTGTGGTTATTGTGATGTTGCACCACTTGTAGCTCGTCCGAAGAGTCCTCGGCACACAGGCCTGCCAATGGCGATCCGTTGCCACCGTTTTTGGTGTACATTAAATCCACGTTGGTGTAGAAGCCAACTGGATTAGTGTTACTGGCGTTGGATCCGTTACTGTTCGTGTTGGGTGATGATAAGTTGCCCGACATGGGGCCCATGGGACCCGTAGGTGGCGCTGGCATGTAGTCCGTTAACATTGTGGACTGCTTTAACAACGTTTGGAACAAAATGATTTTTGAAAAAAAGAAAACTGTGGCAGTATTTTTTTCTCAATCAATAACCTGAAAGCATGACTTTTTTTTTCAAAAACAGGATTTTCAAGCCACACTTTCTTGCAAGTTAGAAATATTTGTGGAATGTAGCCCAAGTTGTCAGGCCCTTGTCGATGCAAAAGAAAAGTTTTAAACAATTTTGAAAAAGTTAGGGTTTTTCCCCAAAAGTTTTCCAACTTTTAACCAGTTTTAGTCACTACTGGTATCACAAGAGCACAATGTTGTCAGGCCCCTGCAAGTGCCGGATACAACGTAAAGAAACACGCTTTTACAAGAATCCAGAGTCAGCAGTTTGAATCCCACCAAGAGTTGATATTTTTGTGAAATTTCCAAAATAGATAAAAATTCTCTTTCGTTTCAATGCATCTCCGCGCGTTTATTCCGTGGTGATGTTTTTTTGTTTTGTTATTTTCAACTAAAGCAGAAGAATTTCCGATCGGTTCTGAATCACTTCACTATGCAGTGCACTTTCCACAGTCCGCTGATGTCATTAGTAGTGAGTGTCCTGCCCAGTTAGTACGACCCGCTGATGAACTGGTCCATTGGCAAGTTTGTTCCATGCTGACCGGTAATGTGCTTTCCCATGATGTTTGACCACTTGTTGCTGCCTTGGTAGTCCACAGTATTATAGGCGCGAAACGTTCATCACGCTCGCCTAAATAGTTTTCGGAGGAAAAGTTTGTTTGGCCCAGCTACACAAGCGCGCTTAACGGAGTCAAAGAGCATTATGGTTAGGAGGTAAGAGGGAGATATGAAGCAGGTGCGGGAGGGAGCGCCGCAGCGCCGCACGGTGATCTCTATGGGAAATGCGAGGCTCGGAAGCGCCAATCAGCGGACAGGTACTGCGTAACGCGTGAGGAAACACCTTTTTTTTAGCAGGTTTCAAACACAGGGCAAAGATAACTTTGCGTTTCGTATACACTTTACATGCTTCACTTTTAATGCCACTAACTGGCCTTCGCCTAAATAAGTTTTTGCAAGATCGGCATTATCGATTGGGAAGAAGAGGTTAATAGGATCGACTTTTCGTCCATTTTCTTAAGAAAAATTATAAGCATTAACAAGCTGGTGTAATTTCAAATTGGTGTTCTAGTGAGTTACAGTTTAACAGTTCGTCCCATACTTGTTTTTTTTTTTTGGTCGCTGTGTTGGGATGTGTAATCGACCCTCCACCTGGCGGCCTACTTTTTGGCTGGTGGGGGTTCTTAATAGATTGTCGTATTTTAATAATCGAGAAACTATAAAAATAACAAAATGAAATTTCTTGTGGTGACAATTAAGATGCCTACTCTTGAGATTTTAAAAAAGTTTGTGCTTCGGAAAAAGTTGTGTTTTTCTGTTATTGAACACTTTAACCATTGTTGTCATTGAACAGACATGCTATAAAAATACTATAAGTTCGTCTGTAGAAGACCGAAATCGATTTTTGATGAAAAATAAGGTCTGGTGTATTTCAATGTATAAATCCTCGACATTCAGTATAAATTCAGCGAGCTAAAATGAGGCTAATGGTATCACGCTCATATAAAGTTTCACACGAAAATTATGGAAATTTATAGTAAAAAATAAGTTCAAACAAATGTATCAATAATAATAACATTTTAGTTATAAGGAGAATATAATGACTTATAGTTTTCATGATTAATTCAGAGTGAAGGGTTTTGTTTTAAATATTTACAATTTTAAAATTTGTTTGACCTAATCTTACTTATTTGCATTTGGAACTCAATATAAATATTCTTCTACGCGTTATTTTGATAGGGTTTTTATTTGTTCGCTTAATCATCATTTCGGTTTACTTTGACTTATTATCAAAAATAACACGAAAAAGGCTGGGAGCAATTTGGAATAAAAAATATTTTATTGTTTTAATAAAGAGTCCGATTTCAATAGGCCAGTGAGGCAATAACAAAGTACAAAATGTTTTGTAAATCTTGAATAAATGTTTGTTTGTTCTTTTCACGTTCGTACACAAGTATGCCCATGATAGATGTTAAACCAAGTGCCAAAGGAAAGATTTTTTTTACGACAGCAAGCGCCATATTTAATCAAGATGACAGACTATCTCTATAGACGTTCCAAATTGAGACATCAATCCTTATGTAAAGTAGATGGTGTTTAAATAAGTCTATAGTGCATAAAACCTTTCATTGGTATCCTTATATTGTTTTAAAAACATGTTGTTACTAAATTTAGCTCGAGATCAATGAGGAGGATCCCGGATGGAAAATCAACGCCATTTTGAATCAAGATGGCGGTTTGAACACATACCGTCTATTGTTCACGAAAGTATTCCCAGGACAGTTTTTTTTTATACAGTAAAACCTGGTAAAAATGCAATTAATTAGAAGATACAACGGGTTTAATTACTGTTGCCAGAAAGTTTCTGCTCACTAAGAAAGTGCACATTCGAAAGCTATGGAAACCAACTTAGAATTTAAATTCGTGGAACTTAATTTTAACTGTTTTGCGTTTTTTTTTATACAAGTATATGTTTTACAGGTAAATTTCTGTCGTAAGCATAAGGATATAGGAGGATGTATGGTTATGTTATACAGTATATATTTGTTGTTGCGGCAGTGGCGTGGCGAAATAGGTCAGGCGTGACAGTACCAGGCATGGGTGCATTTCAATGGAGTGACCCACCACTCACATGCATGGCTTATCCTCAACTCTCGTCGTAAGGAAATACCAACAAACAAAAAAAAAAACTTAATTAGGGATATATAGTTAGCGAGTGCTTATTAATGCAAACCCATTTAAAGCAATTAAATGCAGCGAGGTTTCGCGAATTGAGGACTTTCTCCCTGGACCCTGTTTTAGGGGGAGAAGGGGAAACTAGTTTGAGTCCCGGTGGGCCATCATTAGTCCACATTTAATCATGGCAAATGTCTAGCATGATTAGCATAGATAATAATATCAATATACGGGGTTTCCCAAAAGTACTACTTGTGAAACGCCACCAAGCAACTTACTCAAAATGAGGCTTTCTGGACTTTGTCCATTCTGAAGAAATGCACAGGGCTTAGGGTCCTCCTAGCTGATAAGCTTTGCTGCGTGTGTTCTTTGACCTTAAACGATTTTTCTTGCAATGAGTATAAAGATTTGCTATTAGATAAAAAAAGTAACTGTACTCCATTTTGTTAGCAAACTTACGGTAAATTAGCAAGATGTGTAAACATAAACACCGGTTTTGTTATACAAAAAGGGGTTATTTAGATAGTCTGGCCTTAGAAGCCATTCCAAAAGGGCGTCCCCGAAAGTCCTTCTAAAATTGACCTGCCCTCCCCCCCTTCCCTTATAGACGTCCTTAATTTTTTTGTGAAAGTTGGGTATCCAGAACATTTTTTGGAACATACAAAGGCACATCTTAGAAATTTCCAAGCACCCACCTTGTTACCAATTCCACGACATTTTTCCAGATTTGTCTAATTAACGGAAATTCCCTGACCTAGAAGGGAAATTCCAGCATACAATTAGTGTTTAGGGCAAAGTTAGGCATAATTCCCGAGTTTTTAAAAAAATTCAAGTACATTTGGGACTGGGGACACATTTATTCCGGTGTCCATTTCCCCTTTCGCCACCTTTAAAAAAATTATTAATTAAACATAAAATCCAAAAACTGAAATATACCATCATTAGTGGACGTCCACAATGGCTAACCCTTCTTGACGACGTCCTTTTTGAATGGCCCCGTCGTTAACAAGCATTTTGATACCGTATTAGACCTAGAATGGTAGCAATTGATGATGTACGCGTTTTTACTTCTTATTGTATATTTGAAACGAAGATATCTATATGCATATAAGCCTATAAAACACGTGAATTATGCGCTCCCTTTAACATATTCAAGTTTCATTACGCTACTATATAGTGAAGTTATGTGCCATTTTGTAGAAAAAAAATCACATAGACGTTGTAAATTTAAACATTTCAAATACAGTTTGTATAAAATAATGAACACAAAAGCGTAAATATTTCTGGAAGAAAAATCTTTTCAATAAAACACAAATTAAAAACATATAAAACTTGGCGTATAAATTATTCCAATTTCATTGACCCTGTTGTTGCAAATCGAACTCAAATTTCGATGGTTCGAGTTGTAAATTTCAAAATGATTTAAACCAAGCTTTCCCAATATTTTAAAAACTTTCGATATTTACTTTGGAATTCTCTTAACTAGGTCTATCGCTTCTAGGCAAAGTGATCTATACCTATAGGTGGCGTTTTAACGAGCTGCGGTGTACATAGGTGGCGCTTATCTGGTTCGCATAATGACCGCCGTCTAAATTTCTTCCTTTTAAAAAGTCTTATTTCGCTCGAGTTATTCGAGCAATTAAGTAGATGACGTCATGGAAATTACGTTGTTTTCTTAATTGGCGTAGATAAAGATTCGTATCTGCATTTAAGCCTGAGAGCGAAAGGGAAAAGGCAGTTTGTTCATAACAAGATGGCGGCTGTGGATTTCATACCGTGAGGAAATGGTGCACGTTTTTTTATTTTTTTTATTTTTCGGGTCTGGGACAGCCGTCAGGGGGTCTCACGTCACGGGGGAGGCGCGAGCATTGCGACACGATGCCACGCACCCATAGGTCACGACCTCTTGCATCGTATGCTTTAACATTTTTGTGAGCGGGAACAATGAGATATATCAGTATAACAACAAGTTTTTAATTTTCGGAGAATAAAGTTATTTGGTGCAACTGGCACAATAATAACGGGTGGAGTTTTTAAATTGTTAGGAGATGTTTAAAAAAAAGATCCGAATAAAAGAATGTTGTTTTTCGTGGTTTAGAAACAGAGCCTGACGCCATCATGTGGTGCCAGTGCGAGTTGGAGAAACGTCACATTGGACTGTTTGGAAAACCACCAACAGTTCTGTCTATATACTACTTTCTGAAATGTTAAAAATTCAATAACCAAACAACCAAAAGTATAACAATCGACTCATGAGCTTCAGTATTATATGATGCATTGTCCATCAATACGAACGTTATGGCTCTATACAGTACGTACTGATTTCAAAGTACTCGACCTTGTTGGAAATGGAATACCACCAGGGGGTGCTTGGCCAAAATAAAGCTAATTGCTTACATTGGAAAAATTTCCGTAGCAACGATTTAATGTTATAGACGATGATCAAAGTTATTTTCTGCTTAAATTACCTTATAATTTATTGTTTATTATAGCTTGCGATGAACATTAGTTGCTTGAAAACAACAACGTAAATAACAGCTATAAAATCATCAATTCAAACATCGTGACAATGACTTAACTGCAAAAAAGTGGGTACTATTTTATGGAGGGTCCCAGCGTAGTGTTTTCACTATTCAAATGTTCCTAATTCTTTGATAGCCTGTAATACATGTTTTGTAAATTTCGATATATTTGAAATAGGGTAATAATAGAAATGGTTTATGGTTAACCCGTATCACTGCTTAATCGAAACGGGACAAGTTAAAGGCATTTTTAATCGATTTATCAGTTCTTTTTGGTGTAGCTAAATTACAGTACTACAGTGAACATCAAACTGATACATGTTACGAGCTACTCCAATTGAGCTGTTTTTATGAGGGGTTAGATATAGTTTTCCTGGATAACATTCTAGTGTTTACTATTTTGACAAACTCAACATTTTATTAAAATGAATAGTTCTAAAATATAATGTCCGTTTGAGCTTATTGCATTTCTCATGTATCTTCAGTGAAACTGAAATTTCATGTATTATGAGAATGAGGTAAAATACTATGAGAACATTTTCTTCTCATACATATTGTTTTACAATTTACGAGATTTTCGAAATTTTCCAATTAAATGTGAATTTTGTTGATTCTATTAGGGCTAGGTAGGGATTTGAGAAAATATTTGCTCAGTTTTTGTAACTTCGACCTACCCGAAAACGTTTCATGATTTCAGCATTTTAATAGTTAGAAGGCAATATCCTGTCCATTGCCAATAATGAAACATATATGTAGTCTGTGCAACGTGTTTAGTTTAATTGTGAATCATTGACACTCGTGCAAAAGGTTAATGATAAAGCTAATCATTGATTAGGATGTTGATTTTATAACGTAAAGTGCGATGCATGAAAATATCTAATCTGAAACCATATACTCTATCTACTTCCAAGTACAAAACCTGCATTATTGTTGTTATTAAATATTAAAACAACATCTAGTATTTGCTTACGAATTATGAATACACGTTGTTAAATTCAGTGACTAAAACAAACATTGCGAATTCCATGTTTGGACATTTTGAGGAAGAAGATATTTGGAAAAAGATTTTAAAACACTAATGTTATATAATAATAACCCGATGCTGTTGTATAATTATTATATACTGTATATACCGTATATACAGTATATACCATATAACAGTATACGATTTGTAAGTTTATAAGCACAACTCTCCGAATAAGTCTTAAGTTTAAGTTTCCATTATAAGTCACAAATGTTATAATTTAGCTACATTGGGACCATGGTTATTATCAAATCGAATTCAATTTAATATCGAAGATCAAAGTTGACGTTTCCCAGAACAAACTGTACAATTAAAGATAAAAGAAAAAAAATAGAAAAAACTTGACATGAATTAAGTTGAGAAAATTCTATTTAAATCTATATACTGCTGCGCATGTGCAATGAGCAGCTGTAAGATTCACATGCCGTACATCCAAATCGGTTTTTATTTTTCAGCTTTAAGATGAAATCTATTCCGTGACTGTGGTAATATGTACGTATAATATATTAAGGATTAAATGAAGCAAACAGGATAACATTTCGGAAAACTGGGATGGATGTGAACTACAATTATTATAGTAAACTTTTTTTTGCAAAAAGTATTGCACATTTACCAATTTTGCCTATTATTTTCGTGTAACTTTTAGCAAGGTAGCGTTACCACGGTTTTATTTTATTTTGTTTTTTTAAAAAACAAAATAAAAAAACCATTTTTCGGCGTTTGAATTGAGAAATGGCGAATTCGTTAAAAACGTTTTGCTACAGGATATATATTTTTTATTTGTAATATTATTGAAGATGTGAAATAGCATTCTTAAAAATACTTTGAAATTTCCTGTGAATTTCCTGTGAATTTTCTTGTTTGTTGGTTCTTAATCCGGCATTCGTTGCGTAAGTTAACATTTGTGTTCATTTGCACGCATGCAGTTGCAGGTTGAAGGTAAAATCACTGATAAAACTTCACAATCTTTTATTTGTTTTTACGAAAAGGTCGCACGGAATAATCGACCCAGTTTCTATGGGTCGTGGGCCTTCGTCTAAACTTAGATATATATTTTTCGATGACTGGCGAAGGCCCCACCCACCCCATTTGTTTGCTTTTTCTCCCGGGGTTTGTTTTAGCTTTATTAACCCGAGGGCGGGTTAAAAGTCCACGTTTTCGCAAAAATTATATCTCAAGTGTTACGACATTTTCATGATGGGGATTTTTAGTCAGACGAAAATATTTTCACGAAAACACTTATCTGCGTCGTATGCCGCCTGGACTAAGTAAACAATAATGTCTACATTTGTTCGTATCTATGCAATTAAATGGACCGAGCTTAATTTGGATTAGTAATAAACTTTTATTCGAATGAACCAATCATGTGCAGAATGGCACACGTTTCATCTGCACAGTTTCAACAAATTTCGAAAACTTATGGAAAAATGCAAGCAGCAGAATTAACGGGATAACGGTTTACAGTAAATGTGTTACCGTGTTTTTAAGAGAACATTTCCGTAAAAATAACGAATGCCACAGTCAAGACAGCTTGTCAGGGAATCGAACCTACTATATATACATATGTATGTCTGTCCCACCTTTAGTTTGTTCACTTAACGCCAATGACTTCCACAGAGTTTTCCTTCATTTTGGGATAAATTTAAAGGAAATTTCTTGTAATAAAGCTGAAAAAGAATGCCTTAACTGAAATTTTCTTTGTTCATTATAGATTTTCTTTGTTTCTACACTGTAAAAACAAAAGTCTGAATTTAAGACACTTTAAGTGTCAATTCCTTGTAGACACTATTAATACTTTTAGGCCGTCTTAAAACCAAGAGTCTTAATTAATTCATACCAGACATGTGTCTTATTTTACGTCACATAA